>JAECUM010091192.1:0-44053 GCA_016617855.1 Megalonaias nervosa
ATATACCACGTAGTGAAATAATTTAGATATCTCTTGGTTTGAAATATCAGGAGCAACAAACTTTGGAACTAAAACATCACACATCAAGTATTTTCTGCATCAGACTCCTGTTCTACGGTACTGTGTGGAATATTTAGAAAACTCTACTAATGAGAAGAGAACCTAAACAGAAAAATTGACTACATCACTGAAGATAAATCTGGCTCATTTCCCCTAGGCAAGAATATAATTAACTATTGCCCAAACTGTGTTTATTCAAACACAGAAAGAGACCTTTTAAAGCATTTTAAAATGTTTAGTAATGACAGCCAGAGGTAAGCCACCAAACGCCTAAAACTAATTTGTACTCCTACAACCTCTTCCGAGGGTGTTTCACGTAAATGCCAGTATATGTTCCGATCATAATTTTCCTTGTAAAGAATGTAGATCAAACCTTCTCGAACTTTCGTTTTGACATGCGTAGTACGTTACATCCGTTATTCAGTATAGATTATATAATTCTCCCAGTTGATTGCTTTTCCTAACACTAAAGAAACGAGATCATTTCAGCGGAGGTAAGTAGACCTTCGAATTCTCTTTGGTTCTGATAGAAACTTATATATGTTGTATAATTAGTAGTTTTATGCGACACTGTTGTACTGTTGAAATATGTTGCAATACTTTTATCATGTAGGGGAAATGCTAGTGTGTTAGATTGGGAAGGGGGCTTTGGGTGGAGGGGTTTAAGTCCTTTCTCAGCATTTGGTAGGCTCCACCTGGCAGGCAGGCCATGGGAAGATACTGGTAAGCTTTGTCACATACCCACGTTGACCAAACCGAGACTGGAACCCACGGGGACAGAAGTGAGATATGCGTGATCTGTAAAGGCTAGCGTCTTAGACCCCTCGGCTACTCGGGGCCCCCCACCTTAAATTGTTAGAAATTGTGCCCAGTGTCATTGCATCATATCACATATGTTTACAATATAATAATACAGATGATAACACAGGGATTAAAATATTGATCATGTAATCTCATTTTCTTTCAATACATCCCAACAATCATTTAGTCAGTTTTAACACAGCTGATTTTGAATACAAGGCTGAAAGTTTATGCATCCATCACGTGCCACAGGTGAATAAACGTTGACTCCACCACCAAAGCCATTCAATCTGCACCCAAATTTCATTTTGAATGTTAATCATTCCAACTATCTCTCTCTCTCTCTCACTTGCAGAGAGAGAGAGAGAGAGAGAGAGAGAGAGAGAGAGAGAGAGAGAGAAACCTTACAAACAATAAAATTACCTCAAAATGGATGTATAAACATTCGAAGAGACAACGTGTCCCTATTTTCTCCTGTGACCTATTTAAGAACTGGTATTTTAAACTTACAGCTACACTTCGCAAGGGGTAATACATTTTTAATGATGTACAGGACCACATGTTTCATTGTAAATAACTTATAATAATACCAAAGGACCAGAGAAGGATGCATTGTGGGCAGTTTAAATCAACTAAATTATGCTATAAGCAACACAGACATGGATTCGATTAAACGTTTATTGTACATATAAAGTCATCTGCGGCATAACGGGGATTATGCAGTTTCTTAGGACTAAACAATAGAACAAAACAACACAGGCTATGATCTGATGGCATATTATGTGACGACACTGCAGGGTCTATGTTTTGCAGGTAGACCAGACTTGTAACTCAGTAAAGTCGGTACATGGATATGACACTGAGATGACTCATCACACTTTATACAGGACAGTATACTTTATTGCATGCGTATACTTGAACGAAACGCGCAAAAACATATCCAAATGAACCATCTCATAAAGAACCTGCAGTTCCGTGACTATCCCATTAATTTTAAATGGCAAGTACATTAGTCTTAGGGACGTGTATTGAATTAAAAACCATGTTGTGATATACTGCAACACTGAATGAATATTGCTGTGATACAGTGATTTAAGAAGAAACAACATCTAGTTCTTTCTATTTGTTGAAATAAAATGACTAATTGTAAAGACTAATAAAACATACAAATAATAACTAATAATAAGAGCTCAAAAGATGCTGACTGTCGTTGCTGATATTTGCTTTGGACAAGTCAGAGTCAATGCAATTTGAGTCATGTATAGTTCAACCAGAAAACTTTATGCTAGCATTCTGATATTTTGTCAGTAACCGTTTAATCCAGTTTGCTATCCGTAATGCCGGATAGCAAACTGCAGTTCCAGCAGAAAACTTTATGCTAGCATTCTGATATTTTGTCAGTAATCTTTTTAATCTCTTTTGATGTTCATAATACGGACTGTACATTAAAATACTTTACTAGGCCTTACACAAGTGGATCCAACATATGGGGATCTAACATCCATTTTTTAAAAATACTAAACCTGTATAAACCAGGTTTACTCAGGCCACTTTTGTTCAATTTTACATTTTATAATTTTAGTTGGAATTTGACAGGTTGGCATCAGATGTGTGTATATAATCTTGTCATTTCTAAAATATACTTTTTACATTCAAAATCCATCTCCCACACACAACTGCCTAACCCCTGAGCTTTGCAACAAGAATTTTATATCCATTAGTTGAAAACCTACAAAACTCCCCATTCTACCTCTTATACGTTTTACAATTTGCAGAAAGTAACTTGCTCCATCATGCTGGTAAGATTTGTAGAAAATAAGTTGTCCTATCATGCTGACTGCATAAAGTAATGTATCCCAGAATCGTGGGAAACCCAATACAAATGCATTTTCCACTACCAATTAGCAAACGATTTTCTAAATGATCAGGCTGAAAATGCTTGATAGTACATGTATATTTACATGATTTTACACAAATGTATGGTGTATGATTTTGAAGGTGGTATTAAGGTGGTGTTTATATTGAAATTATCCGAATATAATGGGTGAGCCTCGTTCCAAAATCAGACACATTATAATAAATAAAATATCAGGAAATATTCAATATGTCTATTGTTGGTACTTTTAAATATATACTATATACTGTCCATCTTTAAAATGAATAAAATCTAATAGCAATTCTCATAGTACAATATGTCTATTGTTGGTACTTTTAAATATATACTATATACTGTCCATCTTTAAAATGAATAAAATCTAATAGCAATTCTCATAGTACAATATGTCTATTGTTGGTACTTTTAAATATATACTATATACTGTCCATCTTTAAAATGAATAAAATCTAATAGCAATTCTCATAGTACAATATGTCTATTGTTGGTACTTTTAAATATATACTATATACTGTCCATCTTTAAAATGAATACAATCTAATAGGAATTCTCATAGTACAATATGTCTATTGTTGGTACTTTTAAATATATACTATATACTGTCCATCTTTAAAATGAATAAAATCTAATAGCAATTGTCATTGTCCAATATGTCTATTTTTGGTACTTTTAAATATATACTATATGCTGTCCATCTTTAAAATAAATGCAATCTAATGGCAATTTTCTTAGACAAATATCTCTTTTGTCTTTTTCAACATTCTTAATATTTACTATTAACTAAATTTATAGTACTGGCACACACTCCCGTTTGCTTGTAACCCACCACCACCAATAGCAATAGCTTTTCAAATTCAAAAGCATCAACCATATAAAAAGATACATAAACCGTAGTCATTTCATTCCTCAATTTATAATAATTTCTAACCTGATTGTCGCCAACAATGAAAACAAGTAATGCAAGCAATTAAAGACTATGTGACAGCATCGGATACTGAATGAACATATTATATATTTAGATGCAGAAACATTTGAGTTTGGTTCAAGGAAGTTAAATTGGACTTCATCCTTCAACCACAGTATCATCAACCATGTAATGCTATAAGTATGTTGATCATTTAGCTCTGTCTGCTGACAATTATGGTATTATTACCCATTAGTTCTAATTTATTTAGAAAGTGTTGAAGAATAATACTGCATATCTTAACTTCTATACATCTTCATAAACTATGTCATATGGTAGGTACACTCTTAACTCTTCTATTTGTTTAATAATGGTTAATATAAAGACAAAAAATGATATACAATGACAACAAGTTTTTCAACAATAAATTCCAAATATTTACCATGCTCATAAATATCGTTTTTCCTTTTCTGTCAGCTTGAATACCGGTGTTATCCATGTTCAGAAAGAGTTTAAATCTTTTATGCAGAATACTTTCAAAATTCTAGTGTTAGACTTGAGTTATTCACATTAATAATAATTAAGTATGAAATAAACAGTTTTGTCATTAGACAAGAGTAGTTTAATTTAAAGAGGTTCACTTAGAGTAAACATTCAAATATGATAAAGTGTCACCTGGAAATTTTAAATCAGCCACCAATGTCGAATAAGCCACAAAACTATTAGAATCAGTTCATCACATCTGCATAGTTAGGATAAATAAATCCATAGAAAAGACAAAATGAACGCTATATGCATGTCACGTATCTATTCCAAACAAGTGTTTTCAAGTCTTTGCCAAAATGTTTATATTTATATCTTATTAATTCAGTGATTGTAAGATATCCCGACTAAATATAAATTGCACAGATCGTAGTGATTTCATTCGTCAGTTTATAACATATCATCCGATCTTTATTGCGTCGCAGCCACCATGAATTCAATCTTGTTTTATTTTTTCTCATAAAAGCTTCTTAGACGTTTATGATTCAGCTCCTGTGACTACCATTTTGTACAGGAAAATAAATTAAACCTTGAATTAGAAGGGGAGTTGATACTATCTCAAAAGGGTTATCAGAAAGACCTTAAGGTTTGAAATTCATAAGAGTTAAAGGCATATCCATTTGGTCCATCATCAGATGATTAACACAAACAGCATAAAAACTCATTTAGAATAGTGAGCCATGTAATGTCAGATCTAACACACATCTGTGATGCAGTGGATTCAGTATCTGCTAAAAAGTATTATTTACGACGAATTTGATACTTTTCATTCGCAGCATCGTTTAAGCAGTTGTGGCTGTATCAGTATATTGCGCAATAATTCAGGTATCTCCAGGTTATAAATATCCCCAGCAAGAAACTTGTGTTTTAATATATAATAAATCAGTTTTATTTCTGCATCTAACTGAACCTTCTTGGTACTGTGTGTGTTGGTTACAAAACTCCAGTAATGGGGATGAACATCAAAACAAAATTTAGTTACAACACTGAAAATTAGGCTGCTTTATTTCAATAGAATCTCCAAGGAATTATCAGCAATACTAATTTTTATTATGACCATGATGTTAACCAAGGGTAGAAGATGATTGGATGTGTAAGAGATTGAAAGGACGTTTATTAATAATACTATTGACCAAATATCATAAATATCCCTGAATGTGTTTTAGATCTATGTCCATACATAAATACTTAAATTCAGAACTGAAGCAAATGTTGGCAGTTGCGCCACCAGTGTCAAATAAAATTACACATATATCGCCTGAATATATAAGAAGGTATTTTAAAGCATTTTCCCATTTCAAGTAATGACAGTCAGTTGTGAGTGTTGATAAAGGAAAGTTGAGTAAATTTATACGTGCTTCTTGCCTTAATGATTTCTACTAAACCTGTTTAAATTTTGTTCCTTTATTCAGAACAATGGGCATATTAAAGAAAATTGTGTTAATATTTTGGCGTTAATAGCGATATCTTTTGCTCATTTACACACATTTTAGAGAGCTTCATTCCATCTATATAGTTCTAAAGTTTGATAAAAATTTCCATATAGATTTTCAAGAGTTGACAATAGTAATTGTTGATGGGCTGACAAGAGATGATGCATGATGCATGCAGGCCAAAACTTCAACTTCATTAGCCACACGAGTTAAAAAGAAAATTGGTCTGAAACATATTGGCAATGAAATTTAGTATTGACATTATCCATCCTGATAAACATGCATGATATTTACCTAATTATAGCAACCATTGCTTGTAGCAAAGTGAGTGGTTTTGTGTGTGTGTGTGTGTGTGTGATTTGGATTTTTAACGTTGCTTTAACGTTGTTTCACCAATATCGCTACAATGCCTGCAGTACGAAAGTTCATAGTGATGTATAGCACTGGGGCGTCATGCCGCAGACATGTAACATCATGTCCCACCCAGTCACATTATCCTGACACCAGGTCGACCAGTCCTAACACTAACCTCTTAATGCTGAGCGCCAAACGAGGCAGCTGCCAGTACAATTTTTATAAGTCTTTGATATGACTTAGCTGGGTTTCGAACCCACGACCTTCCGCATCCAACGCTCTAACCACTAGGCACCGGTACGGTCCAAATTTTTTGTTAATGACGTTTTGAGGTTGCTGGATGCAGGTTAAAAGTAATAGACGCACAAAATCGCATATGCAGTTAGATTTATTTTGCCTGAGTAACAAAGGAGCCGACTTCTACATAAATAGCTCTTTGCTCATAAGACTAAGAAATTATGTAATTTTATTTACAAAATTGGGGAATAAAGCAAATATTTTAATAAGGTCATGTTATATACATGTAATTTGTATTTCTTAGGTTTTTTCTCCATGACTTTATCTTATATATAATTCTATTTTGCACTTGACCTTGTCAAATATACATCAAGACATTTGTTTATTAGTGAAGTTAATTTATGTTTGATTATTTTCTGCTACTGCCATTTTAATTGTAAAATTATTTTAGGGAACAGAATGCTTGTGTGTGTGCATATATGTGTGTGTTCAGATTAATGTTATGTATTGCTTTTTTTAAATATTTCAAATATATTTAGATAATGCAGAGAGGGCATCATGCGATTGAAGTACGCAAAAAATCGTGTATAAATACCATAAACAAAAATTCAATAGTATTTGGTTGCTGTTGACGAACAGAAGAACATGAACCACGTAAATGATAAAATTGTGGGTTTTTGTTTTTGTTACCGACAGAAGAATAAGTATATCTGGACTAAATTTCAGTTATCCACTAAGTTGTATGTGGGATCAATTACCCAAACGCAAACATATATCACACTTGAACCTGTGCGTGACGACATAAAATCTTTTCCTACCACAAGCAACTTAGTCCCAGGGTCATAACAAAAGTTATTTAGATCCCCACCCTATGACCATATATATATATATATATATATATATATATATATATATATATATATATATATATATTATAATGGTTCGTTTTTATCGCTCAGTTGGTTATAAGCCAGGAGAGATTATGGGACGGTCTGTTGTGTATCAAACGTCCGTCCGTTAGCACAAGTTTTCTATTGCTACTCCTAAACTACTCTTAAAACAGCCACATTTACCCGTGGTCTAGTTCTTCCTAAATGGAAATGGTGCTAAGGCAGCTTGTTTTTGCTATTACTCTTGAAGAGGAAAACATAGAGACATTGTGTTTTCAAAGCAACGTTCCTTATAATGTCTTTTTGGGGCTAAATGAAAACGGTATCGTTTGAACATCAATTATGACCGTTATAGCATCCATCTTGACAATCTTGTTATCGATACTCCTCATGAGTAAATGTTCATATAAAGAATAGGTTTTCACTAGATTACTCTGTACGACGTCTAGTTGATTACAAATGAAAAAGGTGCAAAATGATATATTATATGGCCACCATTGCAACCGTATTGGAACTTCTGTTAATATTACACCTATTAAACTCAAAGTCATATCACTTTGGGGATTTTGTCAGAATTTTAAAATTTTTACCAATCTGTGATCCAATATGGTCATCATGGCATCTATCTTGAAACTCTTGTTATTGCTACTTTCCATGAATGGACGGTTATATCTACACGTGGTTTCAATAAAAGACATTGTATGGTGTTGGTATTAACTGAAACTCGTTCTGATCTGATATCTGATAGGGTTTCTATGGCAGCCATCCTGAAATTTTGTGATAGCTACTAATTAATGAAAATTCATATTGACATGGGATTTCCACCAGCAGACATCATATTTATATAGTTTGTTTGTTTCTTTCAGTGAAATTCGTGTCAATCATATCTCCAATATAGCCAGCATAGCGGCCCTACTAAATAGATGATAAGCAGTTATATTCCTGAATGGATGTTTGTGTGTCAGATGTGTGTAGCAATGTACTAGACTAGAGTATAGTGTACCATATAGAGTCCATTTCAACCACATTGACCTATTAAGAATCAAAACAGAATTTAATACAGTACGCTAAAATTTTATCATCTGCAAACAACAATAATTTTCGCATCTTTTATTTAGTTATTGCATCCTTTCTGGCCTAAATTGGTAATAACATTGCACATTAAATACCAAAATGCTACTCCATAAAAACGACTCATTCTCTCTTTGCTTCGTTCGGAATCCCCGCTGGAACGTATCCCACTATAGCAGAAGTAAAGTGTTTTAATATTTATCACTTCACAAATGGAAACAACACCTGTTGATTGTAAGCACCAATTATGAAAATTGTCTTTCATTTGTGAATGTACCAAGTCTCTGTTCCTGCGCATATGTGCATTTGCATTTGGTATAAATAGAATACATTCATGAAATTACACACCGAAGTACTGAGGACACACCTACAAACGAGGATATTCTCTGTTGCTAAAAGCGTCAATTTTTCTTCCTTGTAAAACAAATTTAACCCAGAACAACGTAACAACATGGTTTGTAGAAAGGTCCCCGTTTACACAGTTGGTGCTTGTTTCGTGATTTTGTAGTGTTCAATTTTCCTACTTGTACATAGATGTGCGTTGTCAGATTACAATTTTCCAAACATTACTATGTCCCTTTCGATGCCAACATTAAATCACATAGCTGAACTAGACACAGACACGCTGGTGCGTATAAAGGACCCATGTATGTTTATTATTATTTCATACATGTATGACAACAGTGGTAAGCAAGTCAAGATACGATCATGATGTACATGTCGAATACAACAAATGAACCCACGAAAGAAATGTATGAAACCCGCTATTGAAAATATGTAGAGTTGTACCAATATTGCTTAATTATCCTATCTGAATTTAAGGTTTCACAAGTTAATCTATTGAAATGAAACCCTTTAAATCTAACATTTTTTATTATTCAGTGAACTACATCAGACACATTTATACCATATTTACTGTTAAAAATAGGAGAGAACGGTTGTGTAACGCATCACAGATCGTTTTATAGTAACATGAATTAGTATTCACCTAATTTGGATGTTACTTGCATATTTCTTCAATAAAAAGATAAAAAGATAGAATTCGAACATCAATCTCAAGTAAATAAAAATAATTATAGTAATATGCATATTTCATCAACGTAATTACAAGATTGTGACGATATGTGAAAGTAAAACAAACTGATGTATGTATAAATTCTTGTGTTTTTACACGTATATGATTTGATGACCTTGATTTACATCATGTATTAATGCTTGCATCCAAAGTTCTATTGTGAAAGAAGTCTTACGGAAACAAGACACAAAATATGAGCACATCAAACACTAATCTGTCTAAAAGTAAAGTAGTGTTACTCAGATATTGTTGCACTTTCTTTCCTTTAAATATAAGTAGGGTTTAGTGATAGCTAAAATGCAAGAATGTTCAACAGTATCTACTACTATAACATATCTATATTGACATTCTTACTCATCTAGTCTTTTAAAGTAAGCTTTACACCGAATGCAACCTGTTGATCTGAAAACGATTTAATAATTTCTTTGCTCTCCCTATACAATAGCAATCAGCCACACAAAACAACTTTCAGAGGTAATTTAAGCTGTCAAAGGTATAGTTTAATTGACTCGCAAAATGAGCTGTTAAAGTAGTGTGACAAAAACGTGTACCTTTCTTAGTATTAGCGACAAAACATTCCACCTACAATGAGGTCAGTCATTATTCAGAAAGGTATTTGTCTTTGCATGTGAAATTAAGTTAAATTCACGTGAGCGTTCAAAAATAGGATGAATTATCGTAACAGTACATAATATCCTTACAAAAAGCAGGTCTCCCAGGAATCCTTTCATACACATAACTGACAAATTATAAAGTTTTTTGGCTTGGATACGATTGAAATCAATCTTCTTTATTCAACTGTTAACATTTTTTACATGACCATAGCATTGACAAGTAAGAAATGCATTTGTTGAGTATATCCGACAATTTAGATGACACAACTTTGGGATCGTTGTGATATTACCGCGTCCTCCAGCATATATGTATATGACCACATCAATGATCACCACTCATTTCGTGCGTAATGTTTATTTTTAACAAAACATATCCCACCATATGTGTTGTATGGAGAGACTGGTAGGATTCCTACGAACAACTGTAATAATACTCAAGCTTTTATATTTTTAAACATATCATATAAATATTACGTGATACTTCTCTATATATCTATTAACACCAATTAAATAGGCTATAAAATCAAATAATCTTTAACAATAACGTGTGGCATGGTTGTTATCAGGACGCAATACCGTCGTCATTATTAATATTTTCTGCCCCCCCCCCCCGAATATTGGAACAGCAATGGTGGATTTAACACAAGATTTTATTTCAATAGAAAACAACGCAAAACGAGTTGAATGAATCGCTTTGATTTAAACTCTTAAACGTATATCATAAATTTCACGTAAAATAATCACAAATGTAAGTTTATGGCATATATATATGTGTGTGTGTGTGTGTGTGTGTGTCACCAATACCAATTTACTCAATAAGAACTGTACAAATAGTAGAAAGACTGGCAGAAAATTACCTCTGATGCTTTTGACATGATCCCTTCCCCTTATATGTCGTCATGCCTTCGTTAGTTATGTCACTAGGTATTATTAAAGATGTGTAATATTGGAAAGTATGATAAGGGTATATAAATCTAAATATTACCAGCTGTGGCTCAGTGGTCAGAATCAGATTCTCGCGACTGAAGGTATGCGGGTTTTAGTCCTACCACCCGATCGGTCTGAGTATGCCAGCGTGTAATGCTCTCGGGCAAGGCACTTTACTCCAATTGCCACAGCATTAAATAACTTACCTGCCTTCCTGTGCCGTAAACACCAACCAGACCAATATAAATCTAAATAACACAGTAACCATCTGATAAATTAATTACATTTAAGGTAGATTACACATATAAATGAAACAGGGAAAATATTTACATCGATGTCGTAATTATTCCTATCGATGCTAGATGATTTCTTTAATATGCCGACATGTGGCATCCCGATCTTAGAATTGACAAAACTGATAACGGGTCCAAAGTCACACATTGACCTGACGCACATTTGTTATTTTATTAATTTCTAACCACAGTTCAGTCCAAATGCCATTATAGAAGAAGATAATATACCG
This sequence comes from Megalonaias nervosa, assembly GCA_016617855.1. Classification (NCBI taxonomy): domain Eukaryota; kingdom Metazoa; phylum Mollusca; class Bivalvia; order Unionida; family Unionidae; genus Megalonaias; species Megalonaias nervosa. The sequence goes on from JAECUM010091192.1 coordinate 11,327, forward strand.
CTACGGTATATTCCACAGTTGTTGATGATCGCGTATGAGAATTTAATGCAGTTAACACCACTATTCATTAAAAGAATTTCGCCAGGTATCATTGTAACAGCTGCTTATATCACAATAACATATTTTAAAAATAAGACGCACCAACATCTTACCACTTTCTATTTCACAGAAAGTATTGATTTCTTCTATCGCCGTTTGTGGAGAGAAAAAGAGATATAGACTCATTTAGTGTAACTGAGGTGACCTATTTGACTTTGCATGTGTCACAATCCAAGGTTCGTGACACAGAAACAAGCAATAATAAAAGCAATCAGGTAATCATTTGAAATGTCTTACCTTTGCACACAAACATCCGCTACCACTGATTATACAACTTCCTTTTCTGCAAATATCATGTTTATTCCACTGTGATGTCAATATTTGACAAATTTGGATATCCATCAAAGAATGTATTATTTCAAAATACCATAACAATATTTAACCTTATTGTATAGCAAATATCGTCAGGTATACGCATACATTGATATGTATATGTAATCCGCCCTAATGGATGATCGAGTCCTAGGTTTGTATGGTCAGCCTCTTTACTTTCTCAGTACTGACTAAATATGGATATTACAATATTTGATTTCTTATCTTTATTACTGAATGTCTCGGTTCCGATTCCAAAAGCAATTTCCCCGTAACAAAGCCGTATATTTCCTTATATTTTGCTTTTACAACTAAATTCTCATTCCTTGTAATTTTACATTTACGTGTAATATGCCAGAGAACAACGTATACACATATCATTATTAGAAAAATGTGTTTTATGTAGGAAAATGTGTATAAAATTTCAGACTAATTACGATAATATCATATATGAAGTACATAAAGAGTTAAATTTCTGACTTATTAGTCTCACGGCTACATTGGTGTACCAGCTAGAAGACAAGCAATGCTTTTCCAAATTAAAGAAATTATCTTTAAAACGATATGTTCGTTACTATGACAAACTTGCTTGGTCGTTTTAACAAGAGCTGACTGCTATAAAGAATATTACACTTCCACCAAACAGTTTAGGAGGAAACAGAGACATCATCCAAGATTCAATTTGCAAAACATTGATAAAACAATACCAAAGCAAATACTTTTGGTTTAGTGTTTGACGGCAAAGCAACACAAGTAGGTAAGTTAGTGCCGAGGCATTGAAATAAAGTGCCTTGCCAAAGTACGCACCACAAACCGGCCACTGCCTCAGTTATTCTTCATTTACGTCATGCTGGATAGATTATAAGGCCTATTGTTGTACATCCCCGCGCCAACAGCGGAGAGCAAAATTTACTCGACTGAAGTAGAATTATGCAAAGCATGTCTTTAGTTAATAATTAGAGCTTGGACACAAAACTTTACATTTTCGGAGCGGAAACTAATCTTGGTCATGAGATGTCAGCAGTAATATGGGCACTCTGGGGGTACGTAAAATGTTTAGTCACCAAAAGAGGGGTCCTGGATTAGATATCTATTCGGATTGTAGCTAAATTGTACCATTACACTTTCCCCTGTCCATGTAAACACTTTTAACCGTATAAACACTTTTAACCTTATGGAGTCTCGCACCTGTTAACCCTATGGACATTTAACATAGACTTTCCCATGCGTAAGCCAATTGAGTTCAACTCAAATACTGTTACTATATCACACCAGTTGAGGTCATACACTTTTGACCCTATAGAGGCCCCCGGCATATAAAACCTATCGACCACTTTAATATAGGATTTCTCATATGACCCCCAAAGGGTCCTTTTGATCCCCAGGCGAGCCTTTATTACTACTATTATCAACATAAAACTGAACAAAAAAGGGGAACAGACCTAAAAGTCAGTTTGAGATGAAAGTTAGTAATACTAAATACTATAACAGATGTAGACATGTGTCGATCAAGTAATGTTCCTTGAAATGTTCGTATATGAAAATTTTGAATGCACGAACACTTAAAATAAAACCATACTTGTAGATTTAATGTGTCCATTGTTGCTGTAGAATGTAACCAATGAGGATGTAAATGTCCTACTCATACAAATTAGAAACATGCAACGCCCATGCACAAAGGTCACTAAATACGAGAAGAAAATTCGATATTATTATTGTGGTAGTAGCAGCGGTAGTAGTAGTAGTAGTCAGGGCTTCCATAGGTGTATCCTTTGCTGATTTGCATTAGACACACTATGTGTATCTTTGTACGGAATCTTTGTAATACTAACATGCTTCATGCTTGAAGCATAAAATGTATTGGTGTTAATAAGGAACGTTAAGACGGATGTATTGACAGATTGACAATAAGTCCAAACAAAAATGTCGAACACTTTCGTCTACTCTCTTTAGAGATTTTGACTTGTTCTTTACATTTAGTGGCTTTGTATTGTTCATTCTCATGGAAATCCCTTTGCAGATTCAAAAGAGGGTACATGAATTCGATACAATTGCTTGCCTCTGACCTGGTTAACATCTAAACTAATCTGAAGGTTGGTACTAAAATCCACAGCAGAGAATACAATGAGTTTTTTTGGCGATCATATTTTTCACACAAATTCCTTCAATCTGCAAAGATGTTTTTTTAGCTGCTAAATCCCAAACTAAAAGCTAATGCTATGCCAATTGATTTGCATTGCCGACATTATGAATAAAGTGAAGTGATTGTACAAAGGAATTGTTTTTTTTAAGCAGCAGATATTGAGAGTATGGATTAACGGATTAATGGACAGACAGACAAGGGTAATACTAAATGATATAAATATACAAAAATGTTCAATAACTCACTGGAAGCAAGAAGAGATGGTATTTGGTGTGGAAGCGATCATTACTGAAAACATACACATGCAAGAGGAAAATGAAAGAAAATATATGTTCGTAATATCTAGTACTGTCCTTATGCCGGGTTTGCCTTTTTGCCGTTTTGGGTCCTGATACACGTTACAGCCTATGACCCCATGGCTTGTCAGCCCAGCTGTATACTATGTGCAACACATGGATGATTGGCATTAATAATTCACGATCGTGAACAGCCATGTGGGATAGAGGTCATGACGTACATCAGAACCTAAAAGGGCCAAATGAAGCAAACCCGAGCAGACTATCACTACCCATGGATGATTAGCATTCATAATCCACAAAAAATGAAGATTGTTTTACTCGACCATTATTGTTTAAAAATCCGCTGCCTCACGGTTTCTTATCTGTACTCGCAGTTGTCGGTGTTTGTCAATTTCAACCAGCATAATCTCGAACCCGGCTATGCTATTTTATCCTCGATTGCCACCGAACACAGTAAAGAAGTACATACGCAGACACGTTCTTTAGGCTCTATACGGCTACTAGGTAGTTAATGATGGATTAATACTTCCTAGGTTACATACGCCAACTGCGTGATTACACATCCACAAGTGATGCAGATTTTTTGAAAACGGTCGATCTTGAGTAGCTTTAAATTCACACAGAGATAACCCATTTTGACTTAATGTGCACCAAGTTAGAACAGCTTGGCTAATATCGAAAATTGACTGAAATATTTCGAGTGAAAGTGCTAGAAGTGTACGGTTGGCCTACAAGTACTATCTTTGCTAACCATTACACTAGGTATAAATATTAATGATATAGTTTTCAATATTACTGATAAGTAAATGGCCCATCATGTGTTTTTCCAAATATTTTCTTAATGTCAAATGCTTGGTTGTCATTTACACTTTCGACACAGGCAACAGCAGTGACAACTTGCCGAACTATCAGACTCGGGATCGTTTGACCGAGTCCAAGTTTTGGACAAAGTGTTTCTTTATGAAGTAGTCTAGTTCGTGAATGTGAAAAGTGAAACTCAGATGTGATGCTGTTATGTAGACCAGTAATAGATACGTGGCACGCATAATCTTTTAATAGTATCTAAAACTGACAGTGCGTACACACATTAGTTGACTGTAAAACCTCACATGTTTATGACTGTTAGCGATTGTTCTAGCCCTAATGATGATGACGTCCAAGAGCAGGCCAATTTAACAGATGCCACTTAGTAATGCAAAAAGTAGCCACGAAGTCAAAATCACTTATAAACGGGATCCTCCATAATATGGAAAAATACATGTCGTATATGCTGGGACAATTACAATTTATCGAGTCCTTGCAAGTTTTAAATTCGTCAGTGGACAAGTTAGCGAACAAAAAAAAAAAAAAAACGGCGGAGAACTTTGCAAACACTCGTCGATACCATCCAAATAACACGGACCTTCTGACTGGGACAAAGTTCCTGAAACTCTCACAATCTGCATCTGCGTACCGATGTGCTGTTGCTCACTGATATATTTGAAAAAGTTTGTGCCACTGCCATACAAGAGGACAAGTCAGATACAGCACATTACTTGGGATGCGTTGTGATCTAAAAAACAAAATCGGGCTGGAAGTGCTCACCGATATTGACCACTATATGTTTATTGAGAAATCATTTCGTGGAGGGATTTCAATGGTGAGTCACATATATTTGGGCGCAAACAATCCAAACGTGGACGGGTATGATGCCCGCTGATCCAAACAGTTCCCTCATGTATTTAGATTTACATAAACGTTATAGTTGGGCAATCATGAAAACGTTATTGCTTAGTTGTTTCGGTGAATTGATCCTAGATACATTGACATAGGAAAACACATAAAAGATCAGAGCATCGACAGCGACTACGAATGCTTCATTGAAATTTATATAGAATACCCAAAACATTTACGCGATGTACACAACGATTATCCGCTGACAACAGAAGCTTTGCTCTGTCATTGCCTGGTACGTGGCAGTCCCTGTTTCAGTGTGTGATTTCTGATGAAACCGGACGTAAATACACTAAATCCACAGAACTAGTACCACGTCTTAGAACCACACTTAATTATGTACTGCATGTACGAAGCCTCCAGCTGTATATGCGTTTGGGTATGCGAGAAACCAAGATCCATCTAGCGCTTCAATTTCGCCATCACGTTTGGATGGCGCCGTAAATCCAAATGAAAATTGATCGGAGAACTAAATCGACAAACGAGTTTGAGAAGGACTTTTTCAAGCTCATTAACAATTTTATGTTCGGAAAAAACATGGAGAATCTGCCCAATTCGAGACGTACTTCTCCGTGGTAGTAACAAAGCAAACCGCGAAGGTTCATCGCTGATCCGTCCTTTAAGTCCACAAAGATCTTTAATCGTGGATTTTTTGCGGTTCACAGTAAAAAAAAAATAAATAAAACTCAAGTTCACAAATCTAATCTATGTTGGTTCGTCCGTGTTGGACTTATCGACGCTGTTCATATATGAGATTTACTATGAAAAGATTAAACCATTTTACCAGGATCAGGTCAAGAGGCTGTACACTGACATTGATCTGCTGCTGATTCACAACGTAACCAAAGATGTGTAGGCGGACTTGGCACAACAATGTTTGATAAATGAATTTGATGTCAGCGATTATCCGAAAGATCCTTTGTTCAGTAACACCAACAAAAGGGTTGTTGGTAAATTCCAAGATGAATGATCGGGTAAATGTATACGGGTCTGCGACCTAAAATGTACTTGATTGTGGTAGGACCACGAGCCTCTCAATATAAAAAGAGAGCAAAACGAGTCGCTCGGGTTATTGTGTAGAAAGATTCTCTTTCGATTTTCACCAAGAGTCGAACCAAGTGATTTGATGTCGATTACCTCTATCTCTTTCATGTCATGATAATCGGTTGACACATATTCGTTTTACCTTCGTGGATCAAGTCGGACACGTTGTTGATCTTCGTAGTTAAACGTTGATATCCAACTGCACATCACAGACATTGCAGATCAACTGATATATAATGACAGTAGTACGTGGACATGTAAGACCCGTGCGCGGTGCTAGGGCGAGAAATCCCGCTAACGCGACATATTATGGAACTGGCTCACAAAAGTGCTCAGGGCTTTGATGTCGCGCCGCACCAATCTCTAAACCAACTGCAATGTGTGTCTTTGATACTGTCAAAAGCGCTGCTGTGGATAGATTGAAACAACTGTGATTGCAGGTGGCTTAATGGATTCGCGATCGAATACAAATCATATGGCAAATAACAGCCCTTTCAAGCGCACTGGATCCAGCAAGGGATCACGTGTGTCAGGGATTGATTGAGATAAATGCAATAAACTGACGACGAACAGTGCAAAACTAGTATCAAACTAGCCTGAGCGCTTTCGACTCTTCACGAGTCCTTTTCAAAGGTATATACAAAACATAGACAAAACAAACAAATAAAACACAAAAACCGTTGTGTTTGCAAAACTCTACATGGCTGTTTCTACATGAATTAAACTGTTAGATGTATTACATCTCAACCAGCCTATATCAACTTGTTGCGGATACTGGAAAATATTTGTATTCACCTAGAAGTAGATGAGCCATAGCGACATCTATTACCTTGTGTACATTTATGCAACGCAAATTACATCCCGGATATCTTATTCTTATAGTAGCAATTAAAGGCTACTAAGAAAATTTAGAAAAAGTTTGAAAAGAAAATGTGTCGGCTGCAAGGATAATTCTACTTGTGCATGGCTGTCTTTTTCTAGTCTTTTTGGTTTAAACCGCTTGGTTTCAATGTTCTAAGGCGGCGTATCCAGTAATATTCCTTTTCCTTCCTGGTTTCGGAACTCTTGTTGGGGTTGTTAGCAATTGCAATAAGTGTTATATCACTGAAAGTGTGGCCAGGGGAGGAGAAGTGTTCTTTGGATGACAAAGAAGCTGTACAGAAGCCCGGTCGCAGAACACTTCTTCTCCCCTGGGCACACTTTCAGGTCAAATGAATGATATTTTTATGTTTTATTTTAAATATGGATCTTTTGACATCATTTTAATTTTTACTGAATTTGTTGAATGCGGTTTTAAATTTGTGCTCACAAACTGTCCCTTACATCGTAAGCAAAACAACGTCTAAGGCACGAGTCACAAAATTTCCAGGGCAGCATTAATGTCTATTTACACACTGCCCTGCCGAAAAAATACACGCAGACAACAACATGATTCTCATATTTTACAACATAAACCAGTTAATTTGAATCAATACCAATAATGCATTCATTAAGCCAAAGATCAACACCAAATTAACAAGGTGGAAAATGCTCAGAACATATATTGGAACTAGGGTATAGACCTGGAAGAAATAATTGTAACGTAAGTTCAAAATTAGCTCGCGTAATGCAGGTCATTTATGGATTCGGTACCGAATATTACATTAATAGATGAAAGTCCTTTTATAATTTAAACGCTTTAAATGGCGAATATTCAAAAATCAGTATTTCAATATGTGGATATTTTGGACGAGGTCAACCTTAAGGTGTTATCCAGTTCAAACGGGACTAATTGTCTCCATTTGAGATGTCATACTGAAAGCAGCCCGTGTTGAAATAAAATTGTACTACCCTGTTATTTGTTAAGGTAGACCGTACCCAGATTAGTACCTGGCTACCGTTGTAAACATTTATAGTAATCAATAGTTTTGTGACACTATATCAGCATTACATTTTAGAACAGCAATTATTATTTGCTTTGCGTAAATGCGCCTACATGTCCACATTGACATATACTTTAGAATTTTCTTCTCCGTATACATGAATGTTAAGGTGTTATGATATAAATACACCTTTTGTCCTAATTTAGCATGCGTGTCACACATTGTCAATGTTCGATTGTCAATTTGATAACTACAGGGTCATGTACTCCATTGAACGTGATGGAGATCACTCCGCTGGACCTAGACAGGGTAAGAGTTATACAGTTACAACAGTTACATCTTTAAAAATGACGTGTATCACATTTAAAACAAGATACAAAGCGCGATCTATACATGAATCAACATAATCTCACATGGTGCCAAGAAACTCCATTAAGCTCCGACCACACCTCGGTCTTGCACACACTAACTAAAATTTTCTTTTGGACATGCGTAGTACATGCCTTACGTCAATCAATGTTGTCTATATATTCGCCCAGTTGATTTTTTCCAAAGACTAGGGAGAGAAGAAACTAATCTTAGGAATTAGTCTAGGTGAGTTACACTTTAGAATTCGACTTGTTTTAGATAACAAATTATATTATTACACAGACGACACAACATGAATACAAATATTGATAACGTAATCTCGTTCTATTACATTAAATGCGTCTGCTGAGTTAATAGTAAAAATGGATATAATAGATAGATACATATTTTCAAATGTATAAAGATCAGTTGATAGCTTTAATGTAAAATATGTCATGTGTCACACTAGCGTGGAAATCAGGATATGTTTCGAATAATTTCGAATCAACGGCGTTTTTTCGGTTACTACATATTGTATACGTATAGAAATCCTTCCAAATGTTGCACTTTAATTGTTTCTCAATATTTATTAGCCTTTTATACCCCATCAAAGTTTATATTTTTTATCTTTTTCCATACATCATTGAGCACCAGTGTGAGTACAATTACTGTCTGTGAGCTTCTGTGTTTATCTAAGATTACTAACCGGATCAAATCACTCAATCATTAGTGATAAACTTTCTAATGACTATTATGAGGGCGACAGTGTACTGAATTATAAATTCCACGTCTCCTTCTGTTTGCGAATGCCTGAAACCGGCGTAGACTTTCTATTCTTATGTGGCGTAATGTGGATACAATTCTGATAGTACATAAATCTTTAGATTAAAATATATTTGACACTAATGTGTTACGTATCGGCTCGTTCAAAGTAACACAAAGAAAGAGTGAAGACAACAAGCTTTGTAAATTTTAACAAAAATAATTTATTTCCCTAGAAAACATGGTGAAAAGGTAAATAAATGAAACAAGGCTTACGATTTACGAAGAAGATCCAAAAATTGTCCTAAAATTGTGAAAACACACAAGTCCTGTGAAATAAACAGTTCTAATTTGATATAGTCTGAATCTCAGTTCCGTTCCAAGATGGCGGATGATGACGTCAGACGAAAGCTAACACAGAATGTCCAGAATATTCACTGTAAAGCACAATTTGTATTGTTCTGTTCCGATTTAGAAGTAATTTCATCAAATGTCTTTGTCCAAAGCCAGTAGTGTTGTTCTCCAGGGAAAATAATTACTTAGAAAGTAGATGAAATACAGCTACCACCACTTACAACACACATGTTGTTCCTAACACGTACGAATGAACAAACACCTCTCTCCAGCACAGAAATACCTTTTCCTTAAGGTATTAGAAACTCTGTAAGATGTTATGATGCGACTCAGCTATGACTGACCACGACTATGACTACCACTCTATGACTAAATATTTCTTACAGGTAACTGAGCATTTAAAACAAACTAATGCGTCATTACATGTATACACGCACGAAGAACACGTGTGATTTCGAAATCACTACAATGCGTAAACAAGTATTATTTTGAAATAACGTGGTCACAGCCAATCATTTACATAGCTCTTTCTCACTGTTTACTTGATACGAAAAACCGTCATGCAAAAATCGTGCTTACACGAGTCACATTTACGTTTTAAATAAATACGATGTTTCTAACAAACTATTAGACTTTGCTAATATAATCATCACCATAATAATAATAACATTTAGTGGTATAAAAATAAAATAAAAATGAAACAAAGAATTAGAAGAATTTAAATTTTAACACATATGTAATTTGACTACAGGGTCGTAACACTTTCCCCCATAAAGAACAAAGAAAGATTTATGTAATAAAGCTTTCTTTTTTTACCAGATGTAAATTATACATGAGGTAAAAAAAAAAAAAAAAACAGTTACATGAGAAGAACTCTTATGAATCTACACAAAGGTGTATATAAAAATGACATTTCTATACACGGGAAAGTGCGTCTGCAATTCAATTATCTTTTCCTTTAATGTGCCTGATGTCAAGATTGTACTCTTGCAAAAATAAACTCCATCTCAACAGTCTTTGATTTTTATTTTTCATTCTGCTGATGAAAGTAAGGGGGTTGTGATCACTAAACACAACAACCGGAGAAGGAGCTGAGCTGATATAAACTTCAAAATGCCGTAATGCCAGTATTAAAGCTAAGCATTCCTTCTCGATTGTTGAGTAGTTTCTTTGGTGTTTATTTAATTTCTTAGAAAAGTAACACACTGGGTGTTCTACACCGTTTTTGTCATCTTGAAGCAAAACTGCTCCAACCCAAACATCACTTGCATCCACAGACAGTTTGAATGGTTGACTGAAATCTGGAGCTGTTAAAACTGGTGCACTTTTAAGTATGGCTTTTAATCTATCGAAAGCCTCTTGACACTTTCCAGTCCAAAGAAACTTGTTTTTCTTTCTCAACAAGTTTGTCAGAGGTTCGACAATATCAGAAAAATTAGAACAAAATTTGCGATAGTACCCATCCATACCCAAAAATCGTATCAGCTGGTTTTTTTTACTGACAGGCACAGGAAATTCAGAAACAGCCTGACCTTAGCATCTATAGGCTTAATTTGACCATGTCCCACCATATGTCCTAGAAAAGTAACACACGCACGGCAGAACTCACTTTTAGATAAATTAATAGTCAAATTTGCATCCGTGAGTCTGTCGAAGAACTTCCGAATCGTAGCTAGATGTTCTTTCCAGGTGTTGTTGTAGATGATGACATCATCAATATAGGCATCACAATTGTCTAGACCAGAAGTAATCACATTCATAAGGCGTTGAAAAGTACTTGGAGAACCCTTCATCCCAAATGGCATTACTTTATACTGGTAGAGTCCATCTGAAGTCACAAATGCCGAAATTTCTTTTGCTCTTTCCGTTAATGGAATTTGCAAAAAACCCTTCAGAAGGTTAAATTTAGTGACGTATTTGGCATTTCCAATTTTGTCGATACAATCGTCGATTCTTGGCAATGGGAATGACTTTGTTTTAATCACACTGTTCACCTTCCTATAATCCGTACACATTCGGAAAGTTTTATCCGGTTTCGGAACAAGAATGCACGGTGAACTCCAATCACTCTTACTGGGCTCAATAAAATACTTTTCCAGCAAATACTGAATCTCTTTTTTTCATGTATTCCTGTTTAAAAGGATTCATTCTGTATGGGTGTTGTTTCATGGGTTTCGAATCTACTATTTCAACGTCGTGAACAATTTTGTTTGTCCTTGTAGGCACATCTGGAAACAAGTGCTCATATTCAGACAATACTTGTTTAAGTTCACTTTCTTCTTGGTTTTGTAAATGAGAAAGTTTCTGGTCTAGATTTTCCATATCTTCCGAATTCCGGAGACTTGTTGTTACAAGATTAGTAGAATCCAACTGAATGCCTTCATTCAAATCCTCAGTTGGTGGGACAGGTACAACTAAATTAATTGCATGATTTACTTGGCTATTTCTTTGAAAATAGTAGTACTCCATTAATTTACTTAGACCAGAGTACTAATTATAATTTAACTCGTTCATTTTCTTCTTTACTTTGTAAGGGCCATAAAATCTAACTTGAAGAAAATTCTTCAGAATGAGCAAGAGAGAATGGAGTTTATTACAGGACTCAAACATTCTCTCTAGTAAAATTTGGTGAAACCATAGTTTCACTTTTGACTTGAACTGCTGAATGCCAAATTCAAGTATAACAAGCTGGAACATACCAGACTTGAAATCTGACCTTTGACCAGATTGAACAAATTTGAGAAGGCCAAATTGAGCAAAATTCCGCAAAGGAATTACCTCTGGAAAACTTGTTGACGCACACTTGATGATCAACAAATTTTGGTTAACTAACTTGGTCTTTAGTAAGGGATCAAAACAATCTACCATAATTCTAGTACTACTGAATGGTTCGTCAAATGCAGGAATTGGTTGCAGATGAGCTTTAGATATCTTTTGATTTGGTTTTCCTACAATTTGACAAGTATGACAAGATCTACAAAACTTGCAAACATCACTTTTGATTTTTGGCCAATAGAAGTGAGTCAAGATCTTGTGATACGTTTTATTTATCCCTAAATGACCAGCCATAGAGTTTCATGGGCCAAACTAAGTATTTCCTGTCTGTAAGGTTTCGGAACTACAATCTGATATTTTACTGACCATTCGTCACTAGCAGGTACCTCGGGAGGTCTCCACTTTCTCATAAGGACTCCATTTTTTATGAAGTAAGAGACAGGTACTTCAGTTGCTTCAGTTTCACTAAGGGCCCGCTGAAACAAACAAGAGATCTCAGGATCCTTCTCCTGTTCGACGACAAGAGATTGACGTTTATCACCCTGATCAGATAAAAGAGAATGAGTATTCAAAAGAGGATCACTATGAGCAATACCTTTTGACTGATCCAAATTAGAAGTGAAAGTGACCTCATCAAAAGCCTGACCAATACATGTGTCAGCTAAAGGAATACATTCCTTATCAAAATCATTCTCAAGAGCTTTCTTTGCCATAGCTCTGGTCACTGCACAAGCTGGGAATAAATCAGGGATTTCTTTTTCAAAAGGATCAACTTTCTGATCCAAGGAAGGCTTGTCAGTTACAAGTGGATTAACCACAACCGTATCTCCAGCTAAGTCATTGCCTAGCAACAAATGAATGCCCTCAACGGGTAAAGTAGACACTACACCGACTGTGACAGGTCCTGAAACTAAGTCTGATGACAAATTAACAGAATGGAGAGGAACATTAACAAAGCCGCACTCTACTCCCTGAATGAGAACACTCTCATTAGAACAGGTCTTCTCAGAAGAAGGTCAAATACCTGAAACTAAAAGACTCTGAGAAGCTCCTGTATCTCTCAAAATTTTAATAGGGATAGGATTGGCCAAATCACCCAAGAGTGATATAGAACCCTTCGACATGAATGGTTCAAAATTCTCCATGACTCAATCAGACTGAGGTTTTTCAAACCCAACAAATGTATTGTTTTCAATACACGACCGTGACCTTGACCTCTTAGAAATAAGAGCATTTGGGATAGGTCTATCTTGATTCTGATGCCTATATTTCAATTTGAAGTAATCAGAAATGACGTGTCCTTTTTCTTGGCAATAGGTACACGTAGGTAGAGACAAGGATTTTGAATCAAGTCTCTCAGAGGCTTGATGTTTAGAATCTGTGCCAGATTGAGTTTCACTCAGAGTCGTTTTTTGATTGAAACACCTTAATATCAGTAGACTGCTGAGTGAAAGGTTTGCTTACAGCAGGAACTTTATGAGTTAAGGAATACTCATCAGCAGCTATAGCAGCTTTTTCCAAGGTTTTAACCTTATGATCTTCAAGGTGATTTTTGATATCACTAGGAATACAGTTTTTAAACTCTTCGAGTAATCTCAGTTGTTCGAGTCTTTCATAATCATGTTCAGTCTTCTCAGGCAAGCAACATCTCTTGAACAACTGTTCCTTTTCTGTAGCAAATTCAACAGAAGTGTGTCTAGTTACTTTTTTATAGTTTCTGAACCTTTGCCGACAAGTCTCAGGGACTAATACATAACCCTTCAAAAGGCATTCCTTAACCATATCATAGTCAGATCTATGCTGTACTAACAGGGACATGTAGATATCTTTGGCTTTGCCACAAAGTACACTCTGCAATAATTGAGTCCAATTCTCCCTTGGACATTTCGAATTCTTAACAACTGTTTCAAATTGAAAAAGAACTCTCTCCATCTTTAACACTGTGAAAGAAAGCCTGTTGTTTTCACTAAAATTTCAAATAAAATGGGATTTGAACTAGAGGAATTTCAATTTTTAGCCAATTTCATATATCAGCCAAATTCATATATCAGCCAATTTCATAAATCAGCCAATTTCATAGATCCATCCCGGACAAGCCCCCAATTTCTTTATGTTACGTATCGGCTCGTTCAAAGTAACACAAAGAAAGAGTGAAGACAACAAGCTTTGTAAATTTTAACAAAAATAATTTATTTCCCTAGAAAACACGGTGAAAAGGTAAATAGGCGAAACAAGACTTATGATTTACGAAGAAGATCCAAAAATATGTTCTAAATTTGTGAAAACACATAAGTCCTGTGAATAAACAGTTCTAAATTGATACAGTCTGAATCTCAGTTCCGATCCAAGATGGCGGATGATGACGTCAGACGAAAGCTAACACAGAATGTCTAGAATTTTCACTGTAGAGCACAATTTGTATTGTTCTGTTCCGATTTAGAAATAATTTCATCAAATGACTTTGTCCAAAGCCAGTAGTGTTGTTCTCCAGGGAAAACAATTATTTAGAAAGTAGATGAAATACAGCTACCACCATTAACAACACACGTGTTGTTCTTTGTACGAATGCACAACTCTTTCCAGCACAGAAATACCTTTTCCTTAAGGTATTGGAAACTCTGTAAGATGTTATGATGCAACTCTCAGCTATGACTGACCATAACTATGACTATCACTAAAATTTCTTACAGGTAACTGAGCATTTAAAACAAGCTAATGCGTCATTACATGTACACACGCACGAAAGACACGTGTGATTTCGCAATCCATCTGGACATTACGAAAACCTAAACAAGTATCAGCCAATTATTTACATAGCTACTGCTGAATGTTTACTTGCGACGAATTTACTATCATACAAAGCTCGTGCTTACACGAATCACATTTACGTTTTAAATAAATACGATGTTTCTAACATACTATTAGATCTTGCTAACATAATCATCACCATAATAATAACAACATTTAGTGGCATAAAAATAAAATAAAAATGAAACAAAGAGTTAGAAGAATTTAAATTTTAACACATATGTAATTTGACTACAGGGTCGTAACAGTCCAAATGATTATTTTGAAAATCTGGCGAGATAGTCTTCGGCGGTTTTTATGGGAGATATCAGGGCATCATATTTTTTATCATGATATCGTTACAGCTCTCTGTGTCGCTTACCACCGCATTGCACACATAACCGTGTTTCTCCTCTGACTCCAACATCGCACCGTAAGCACGGTTTTGGTCCAACACTTCTACGCCTGAAGCGTTGCATGTGATAACCACATAATTCATTTACGCAGAATTTATTACAACGAGATGAAAATCCGATCATGAGCCAGTTACATTTATCGTTTGCTTGAATCATTATAGATATAATTAAAGTTTAATTAAACATACATATTTGCCTTAATTATAGCATGGAGGAGTTTGAGAGATTATCGGCAATTAAGCCTTCTAGAGCCAGATTTGATCTTGACAGATTATCGAAACCTAAATTTAATTTTCCGATGCAAGATCTGGCTTTGATGAACATAGAAATAACTGATCGTATCCGTGAAACCAAAAAAGAATTTCACAACGATGGTGCGGCTCATGTGTGGTCAACATTCAGAATCAGTAATATTGTCGATGCTACAGTGAATGATTCACGCTCGAGAGAAATTATTAACTACCTTGATATTCATCAAGGCGATCAACGGTATAATACTCTAATACAATTTATCACTCAGACAGACGACGACGTGTGGATTATCCGTGACAAACGTGACCCTGTACGACTTCATACTGGAAATAGAGTTGTCACGATAAATAAAAATTCCAGACCGGGTACGCTAATTGGCATTGATAAGCCTTATTATGAACGAACACATCCTGTGACTGCAGTGGTTTATGCGTTATATCCGATAAATAATAAACCTAACGTTGAAGATCTCAAACCGATGAAAATTTCCCGATTAAATTGCGTAGCTGAGCCAGTTACAGAACATTTCGCAGAAGCGATACGCGGAAATGGTTTAACGGATCTGCGACGTAAAAAGATAAATACGTGGGCAGAAACAATTAAAGATACCGGAGCGTCTATCATCGACGTTGCTAAACTAGAAAAGGAATTAAGATATCCGATTGCGGTGATTAAAGAGCACGCCCTTGCTAGCCACAGAAGGAAGAGGAAAATTCCGAATTAAACAAGCGGAAGTTTAATTTTTTTGTGAAGAAATCGACAGGTTTTGTATAAATGATATTTGCTTCTAAACGACGACACTGCGTAATCATATTTAATGAATAGATCTTTTCGCTTAATACATGAGGTCAGGTGAATAGGTTTAGATAATTATAATTAAAATTTGTCAAGGAGAAAATAATGTATTTATTTAAATAGAGAAATTTTAAAAAATACAAAATTTATTAGTACATGTGTTTTTAAACTGCTTAAAATCAACACTTTACATCTTCCACTGGCTGCACATCTAAATCAAACCTTGGTGTTTTTTACAGTGAAAAAATAAACTAAACTAAAAAAATGAAAGTGCATAGTGAAATACGATGGAACCTCCAATGTAATGATTGAAAATCTATATACAATAATGTATCCAAAAATTGACTCTAATAAATGTTTTATTAAAAACTACATGTCGAAAGTCAACAATACAGACACACGTGTAAATATTAACATTATCTTACAGCCTTCGATTATCTGTATCTAATGATAATACTAACAGTCATGCACACGTTTGAAAGCCTTAGGATGAAAAGGGATTTACCAGGGATACAAAAACAAATGCTTGTGTCAATATCTTTATGAATTCCAGCTTACAGCATTACGATAGCGCGTTTTGTCTAGGAAGAATATAGCATGCACCTTCAGAGACTATATGTTACTATGCAATATTCACAAAGAAAATATTATGTAGTACATTAAACAGGACAGAGAATAACACTACACACTAATGACTTGAAAACGATTAGTTTTCTTCCTATAAACAAATTCCATTTTCTCCAAGAATACAGAATCAATGAAACAGATGTCGATCAATCAAATGTAAAGCTAGATTATCACAGCTAATCACTACAATCTACGTTAAATTTGGCTACAGTGCAGTCAATGATCAGACGTTGCTGCTTTCCCGGAAATTTAATATGCATTGCATACCACGTTATATTGATCATAGGTAATCCTATCTACCAATGTTTCAAGGAGAACACGGTTTTGATTAATCCGCGCATTATTATGATTTTGACACACTCGAAAGCCCAGTATTTAAAACCGAATGAAGGGGATACTCTTTTTTAATACTCTATGAAATATATTAACTCTACATCTCATACGTCTTTTGTAAGTGTTTCTAGTAGGAGTTAAATCGTAACAGACTATCTGTTCAATATCCCATGATCCCATGAGCGAATAGCATATTCACACAGAAATCAACATAAAATCTGTAGATGAGCAAAATTTCTTAAGCATGTTGAAGGAACTCGCCGTGCACCTGACGTCATATCTTCTAGATACTTTTGGTACTTCTGAAAGAGAAAACAGGGTCCATCTTTGTAGGCATATATACATCCAAATGTTTCTGAAGCGCAACGATGTAATCTTAGAATTAACGCATTGATTACGCCGAGGTGAAAACGAGTTAGTCCGATTCCTGGCAGCCTATAATCAAAGTGCGAAGGAGCGTGACATGGAATTGAACATAAAACTGAACTAAACTATCAAGTGAAAATTTAAAAAGACCGTACAGTATTGTGAATTCAACCCCACATAGTCCAAGGTTTCTCTTATAAATCTTAAAGTATAGAGTGTTCAGAATGAACTGCAGTAGTGTTCAGAATTAATTTCAGTCTTGAATATGCTGATGAATCAAGGACCTGAAACGTGCCGTTGTGCTAACAATCATGATGTACACAGTGATGTAATCCCAATAGTTTTTGGATGAATTCACAATAATCCCTCAATTGCGATTTAGTTCGAAAGTATGAACGAACACTTTGTATTTCCAATGCATATTTTAAATATAACGTCTAAAATCGTAACTCATCACATTTTAAATCATGACTCCACTCCAGATCTTAAGATCTGAATGAATAACCGTGAGGTAAAGGGCCTTAATAAAAACACAAAATACACAATAAGTGGACCAAGAAAAAGGTCAATAATTCATTTCCAGAACATTCAAAGCTGCAGGCAAGGTCAAGTCTATTAAATAATATTTGCAATCTACCCAAGAAAGATCAAGTAGATCATTTTCTTCCAAGATCAATATCAATGTCCTGAAATCAAATTCAACTGATTTGGTCAGAGGGCATGATTCGTAACCGCACCCTTTCTTTCACGAGTCCAGCATTCTAACCACCCAGTCGTTAAAGCTCAAGAGAACATTCAGTAATATAATCTCTCTCTCTCTCTCTCTCTCTCTCTCTCTCTCTCTCTCTCTCAATTACACACACACATACACAAGGCAAAGTATAGCCATAATCCTGTTTTGTAGATTATAACATTTCATAGAAAAAGTGAATAAATGTACTTTTTAAGAAGTGCTCATCGTCTATGTTAATTTGGCGTGAAGCTTTCTAAAACCTATAACGAAACATTAAGTTTTCTTAGATAACTTTAGGTTCACCTGCAGCGTGGAGGAGAAAACATTAAAATGACTTAATGTACCTACAGACGACATGGGTACTATTTCTTTTTTGAAATACTAGAGACAGATGATTTGCTTCGTATGACGGCAAATACACTTTCATATTAGATAAATATACATCATTGGAAATAATAATTGCATCAACAGGAAAGAGTTGATAATAAGATCATATATTTTAATACGTATTTTTTTTTTTTAATAACGGTCCCCTAATTAAATGTTTTCAATTTATTACAAGATCAGATATGTTTTCAGTTGGAATGATAAAACTTGTTCGATGGCGTATTTTTCTTTCCACTTGTATCTAGGTTTCTAGGCCAAACATTGTCAGAAGCATTAATGGCCTTTTCTCAGCAGACACGTACCAACAGGCAGGTAGACAAGTAGACTGACTGACAGAGGTTGTCGAAATATCTCATAGACTCATGACAAAATAATTACCTATCAGAACAATATTACATATCACAAGAAACAGTGCTTAATAACAAGAAAGTGCTTGAGCATATCCCATAGCAGCAGGAAGTGTGAACAGACCATTTGGCTGGAGACCTTATTTACAAAAAATAAAGGTTCCTACGAAGGCTGACAAATAAAGTCGATAATGTTAAACTGAAGCCTCTAACCGAGATTATTTCCATACGGTTGAAAACAGACAATAAATCGTTTGGGTTAGCTCATTTTTGTTATCTCATCGTTGACTCTTTGTTTTTTTCTTATGGTGTGTTTCGTTTACTCGCCGGGTCACTCAATTTTGGTTGTTCACCCTCCCTGCGGCTATAAATTAAACAGCCAGTATAAATATTATCAATAATGAAAATTGGAGAACCACACTCAGCTAGATTAGCTAGAGAGCGACTGGAGGCAATTAAAACCTATTTACCCGTTCGTGATTCTGTTCAGCAACAACTACAATCACGTCAGGAATCTCAAGTTGAATTTGAAGAGGATACAAAACAATTATTTAATCCGATTGTCGAACCAACACAGAAAATTGTTACAGCAACTGAGGCAACACAGCGAGCTCTTGAAACATTACCTGTTGATATTGCTGGTCGTATTCAAGCGGCTCAACCTGGGGCTCAACCACAACCACAACAACAACCAAAAACCAGAACTAAGATAATAGATAAATTTACACCTGAAGGTATTGCTGCTGTTAGGGACTCATAAAATAGTTGATATTGCCGCGTTTGGATATTATGAAAGACAAAAATATGTAAAACCAGAACATGTTAAATCTCTAAAACGTGCTGATTGGATCAAGGATGTATATCGCATCGCTACTGATATTCCGGAAATCAGATCTGAAGAAGATACTATAAATTTTAATAGATTTGATGATATTGTACACAAATATTTAGAAGAAAGAGCTAAACAAGGTAAACGAACATTACCATCACCACAACGATCACCACAACAATTACAACAGTTATCATCATCACCACAACGATCACCACAACAATTACAATTTGAATCACCACAATCCCCACAATTACAACTAATGGAACAAATAAAACAAAACAAAGCTAGAACAAGATAAACATTTAGAAGGAATGATGAAACAATTGCAATCGCCACTACAACCAGTCAAAACAATAAATGAGGAAGAATATCAAGATCCATCTGCAACTGGACATGGTTTAGGGAGTGATGTTATTACTTGTCCTAATAATGTCCTTGCCGATGTTGATCGACTAGAACTCCTCATTGGAGGAAAACGAGCTGGTAATAATTCTCCAGAAATAATTAATGAAGCTGCTGATATTTGTAAACGATTATTTACAGGCGGTATCATGGATATTAATGTGTATCGGTCTCTCATTAATGAAATTGCCGATGACTACCACAGTGATTAAATATAATTAGATACAGTTACTATAATAAAATGATTGTATATAATACTCAACGTGGACCAGCCATGGTCAGGGTAATAAACTCACGATTACCAGAATACAAAACAACCTACGGAGATGGACTAGGTGATGTTGTTCAGGGTTTATTTAGAAGGATAGCCCCAACAGCAATACCGATTGCAAAGCAACTGGGAATGAAAGCTATTGATGTTGTTCGTGAAAAAGGTATTGGTGCTGTTGGTGATGTTGCTAGTAAGGCATTCTCAGCAATCAAGGATAGACTAGCACGATTAATACGACGAAAACCTCAACCAGTACAATTATCTAGCACTGAAACAATGCCTGCAAATATTAGCAAAATAATAAACCAAGCTGCTAATCAAAAACTAGCAGAGTTGGCTGATGTACCAATGTCAGAAAAAGAAAAAAAAATATAACCGCTTGTCTGATAGCAGGAAGTGGTCTCACCTCCGGAAGTGGTCTTTGTGTTAGACGATAGCAAATATAATAAAGATGTTCAAACGTATATCTGATCCCGCATTTGACATGGACGCACCAGTACTCAAAGATGAGTATGCGCGTGATTATCAATATTATTCTTATGACGCACGAATTTCAGATCAGCGTGGACGAATTGAACTGCAAATTCAGGATACAAGTAGATATTTCTTACCCGCTGAAGCATTCATTGAGGTAGAAGGTGAAATTATAAAAACAGATAATTCTGTATACGCCGCTAATGTTATTGTTGGTTTTGTTAATAATGGTAGTATGGCGTTATTTTACAGCGCTACGTACATGATTGACGGAAAAAAATATTGAATCAATTCAGAAAGACGTCGACGTCGCCACAGCGATATTCGGTTTAGCAAGATACAGCGATGATTATTCAAGATCGGCTGGTCCATCAGTGATGTTTGCAAAAGATACTTCTGACCGCCCTGACAACAGACAATATGATATAAGACAACCAAGAAACTTAGCCGGCGCCGCTGACATTGATGTAAATCCGGTGGTTCATGGTGCTAATCCAGAATTTAATTTAGGATTTGCAGTACGTAAATCAATGTTAAAAGGTAATAGGAGAGCATTTTCATGTGCCATTCTGTTGTCACATATATTTGGATTTTGTAGAAATATTAGGAAAGTTATTTATGGAGCCAAGCATACCGTTGTTCTTGTGCGAAAAGCCACTGATGATGATGCAATCTGGCGACCTGGTGCAGTTGATACTGGTAGAGTAATTCTTACGAAGCTTTCATTGTGGATGCCGGTGATGACTCCAACAATATCTGAAGAAGATCGGTTACTATCTTTTATGAGTCAAGGTGGTAAATCAATTTTATCATGGTTGACAACGACCACAGATGCTATCCAGAGTAATATAAATGGTTTATTCACGTGGCAGATAGCCTCCCAGAAGGGATTTTCTGCACCGCGACATATATTCATTGTGCTTCAAAATGCTGCACGGGTAAACGATCAAGATGAAGGTATTATGATATTTGACAAACTTGGTGTTTGCGAGGTTTCATTAAGGATAAATGGACATCAAGAACCATCCGAGGATATATTACTGAATTTTAATCAAAATCATGTAGCACGTGTATATCATCGTCTTATGTCGTTTATGGGGAATGTTCAAAACATTGATACTGGTTTACAAACATCACATCTAGATTTTACAACCTTATATCCGATTTATTACTTTTCACTAGAACATTTAGATTTAACCAGACAATCAGTAGTTGATATACATTTTCGAGCTCATGTTGATAGAGATATTGGAGCTATTGCCAATTACAGAGCAATCGCTGTTATACTCAGCGATAAATCAATGTTACTTGAAGGTGTTGGTGGTCGCATGAGAGTCGTTGATGCTCCAGTAGAAAACATGTAATTAGATCGCTCATAAAATTATAATGTCATATAATCACGTTAGTGTTAGTCTGACTCCTGGTCAGATTAAAAGGCTACAATCAGCATCAAAAATAGCTGTGGAATAAAAATATCACTAAAAAAAGAACAAATGAGTGGGGCAAATAAATTATCGTTGACGAGCGTCAGTTCAGAAACTTCAATGAAGCCAAAAAATCAAATAAAGGTATAAAACTTAATCTTTCTGCGGGCGCTATCAAAGACATCGCTAATACGGGTGGTATATTTCCTCTTCTTGCTGCTATACCAGCATTAATAGCCGCTGCAGCCCCAACTGTTGCAAAAGCAGCTGCATTAGGCGCCGTTGGAACCGCTGCTGGAATGGCATTAAAGAAAGCAACGGGTCAGGGAATTATGCACGCAGAACACTGAAAAAAAAGATCACGGGCAAAACAACACGGAAGACGTCTAAGAGCACCAAACGTGCCACAGCCGGGCCGTCTAAGATTATCAGGTCCAGCATACGGTCGCGGTCTAAGATTGCTAGGGACCCCATATTCATGGTACGGAAAGGGTCTAAGACTTCCCGGGACAGTTCATTAATTCTGCCTATATCCAATTTTGATTTACTCGATGCTGCTAAAAAATTAAAAATAAAAAAAAAGCTTCAGAGGTGTTTTTTTTTTTTTTATGCGTTGCCAAAACAAACCAAACAATATTGAAACTGATATTATTAATCTCGTTAAAAACTCTGGCCCAGGCACCCACTGAGTTGGATATGCAATTGATCCACGTGGAATTATTTATTTTGATTCATATGGACTAGCACCACCAAAAGAATTTTTAGAATATGTTAGCAGCATGCAAAGTACTCCAATCTGGTATTCAACATTACCAACACAAACATTAACTGATCCGCCAATATGTGGTCGTGAAGTACTCGCTGTACTTGATGCTGTATCAAAATCAACAAAACCACCTCATAAAGTCGTGCATGAATACACTACGTTGTCACATTAAAACAGACATTAAAAAATATAATGGTAGATATTTACAGAAGATCTTCTCGTGGTAAAGCTCAGCAGCAAGCTGATTTATCTAAATATGCAACTCTTGACCAGCTCAGAAATGAAATCGATGATTTATTAAATATTACAAGTGTGGATCAAAATGAAGTCGTTGTTTTTTTATAATAAACAAGGACGATTAAAGACAAGCAATATACAACTTCCAGATGTACTCATACGAGTTCCTAATGCGGTTGTTGATACTATCGTTACTTTTCCTGATCAAGGTAAAATACAAGATTCCGGTACGTCAGTCAACGATTATATCAAGAAAGCTGGTGATTCATTCACGGGTCACATTAACATGAATCAAAATAGAATTATAGACCTTGGAAACCCAGCCGCAGATACAGACGCCGCAGCAAAAAAAAATGTCGATGATCAAGAATCTAAGTACGTATTAGTCAACGGCGGTATAATGAGTGCATTTCTCAATATGAATAATAATGGTATTAATAATCTTAGAACACCAGAATATGGTTTTGATGCTGCAGCAAAAGAATATGTCGATGATAAGGAAATTCCTATGACAACTTCGCTAAAAACAATCAATGACGAAATGACTACACTCAATAATACTTTTTCTAGACATGTAGAAACGTTCTTAAATTTTCGTCGAAATATAAACAAAACCATTAAAGATTTTTTGGGGGAACAACCAACCGTTGACATAAAACTAGCCGACGTTAACATGAAACTCAACGACATTGTCAGTGGAATACCTAATATTGTTCAAAAAACTAATCTGATTAAAATTCCACACTTACAAATTAAAAATATCGTGTACACAGTAGCATCAGGGTCATCAACATGGACACCACAAAATAACACTCTCGAACATACCGCAGAAGTAACTCGGTTATACGGGCTGTCCATGTACGGTTTGGAAATTACTGCGGCCACTTCATTATCACCGAATATATATCATAATCCTCTACTGGTGATGTTAACCAAGGACATCAAAGAAAATTTTACGTTGACGTCAACGGAAATGCCCCCGAGGCGTAACTGGTGGTGTCTGGAATTTATAGCTGAATCTCCTTAATTAATTACTTAACGTCATTGTATAATGGATCAAAACCAAGGACCCCAGTCCTACATCGACCTTCAACGTCACAGATACAACCAAATATGTAAGTGTCAGATTGAATTAAAAAATATAATCGACGATTATACAGTAAAAGTAAAAAAAAATATCGCAGACGTATGGTTGTCATTGATATAGTTGTTTACTCAGTTTCTGCTATTATTGCTGGAGCCGGATTATTATTATCAACAATAACAATGACAGCGCCTGCAGTTGTAACAATTGTCGTTTCAACTTCAACGACTATCGCAGGCGTTCTCAGTATTATAGCTAAGAAGATAGCTACATGTACAAATGATAAATTGCACGAGTATATAATAAAATTACATACAGCAACAGAGGCGTATTCTAAATTATCGTCATATATTTCGTTGTACCTCAGCGATGGTAAAATATCTGATGAGGAGTTCGCAATGATAATGAAAACCTATGATGAAGCATTCAACATCGCTAACGATTTTGGTGACAAAGTCACTCACAATAACCAAGGCGAATTAAATAATAACAATAATAATAATGATTGAGTCTTCGACAGAGTCGAGAGAATTACTTCAAGAGATAGTCACTAATACAACACCTTCAAAACTACTATGATATAATTAAGTTCGACCAATCCTGAGTTTAGCGTTAACTTTCCAACCGCAATTACAGCAAAGGAAATAGCCCTAGCACAATTGCGAGTTTATTATAGCTGGCCAAATATTAGATCAAAAGCATTTGGTGGACTGCAACCGAATAATTCATTAGTATTTGCAAATAAGAATAAGCCTGATGGAACTCCTGACTGGCTAGTAGATGCTGTTCCAACGGGTAGTTATCAAATAGAACAGATCAACGATGAATTCCAGCGCAGAATTAAATCTATTACAGGAAAAGAATCAAAAATAGCAATTACTGTTTACGAACCAACATTCTCAGCAGCTATTGGAACAAATTCCCCTGATTATTCTGTAGATATTTGTCAAAGTTCGATCAGATCAGTATTAGATTGGCCTGAAGTTGAACCAATTTATAAAGGCCCACCGGAACCACAACGATCTGATTTCGTTATAGATGTTGACAAATTTATAAAAATCCTAGAATATCGAGAAATGTATCCATTTATAGAGAATCCGGATGCTTTTCGTTGTTATACACATTATACTCATTTTATAGATTTCATTCAGGGTAAGAAAGGTATAACAAGAATATCAACAATTAACGTAGAAGAAATTAACTCAAAATCAAGACCAATTAAATCTGAACATGGACGTGTACTTAATGATCTAAGAAATTTATTTTCCAGCATTAACACTTTTTATGACGATGATTTAAAAAATCAAATAATTGAAACAATACAACATTTGAATTAAGTTGCATCATACTTAGAATATGTAAATAAGGCTATCGTTGACAGAGAAAAAACATTAAACGCACCGGCAGATAGATTGTTTTAATACTTACATAGTTAATGAAGACAGCCCAATTCAACGTGTAAGTTATAAACGTTTATTTACAACAGTGTTTCTTAAACATTATGGAATTACAGAAGAACAGCTACCAACATTTATAATTCCGGGATTTAACTCTGATGAGCTAAAGAAATCAGTCAATGATCTTATTGATGAACATTTTAAGAGAATATGTGATTCATGGAGAAAATTAATACCTACACCAACCATTCTTAAATATAATAATGATCCACACGGTGGAGGTCGTCATTTTTCTCCTGGTATTGTTAATATAACATCAACAATCGCAATCAATCTAATATGCTATGCAGTTGATGGTAGTTATCAAGTAGATCTTTCAAAGTCTAACCAGGCCCATCAAGGATATATATTATATTCATTTAGTCCTCAAGTGCCCCCAGGGTGGTTAATTGTATCTGAGCCAATTAATACAGTTTATCTACGTTTACATAATCCGCTATTATCAAGGATAAATTTTAAACTCACCGGCCAGACAGGATACTTGTTGGATCTAAGAGATGAGGAATTAAATATGAATTTGTATATACGCTCATAGAACGTCTGAGTAAATATTCCCTGGTATAATTAGGAGAAAACAAATCTGATTCTGAAATAATATATTTATTTTTTTTTTTTACTGTTTTTTCATAATCTGATTGGGTAAATGCCACATCAAATTATTAAATTTTGCTAGATTTTTCATAATCTAATCGGGTAAATACTTCATCAAATTATTCAATGTTGCTAGATCTTTCATTTGGTCGTGTAAATACGCCATCAAATTAATAAATGTTGCTAGATTTCTTCAATCTGATGGGTTAAACAGTACTCAAAATCATTAAAATCTGAATATATAATCTTCTTATGTTGAGGCAATTACACATATAATGAAGCGAGATAACTCTATACTCTCTGTATAGTAAATTAAGCAGTTATCTCCCTCTTCGCTACGTCAGCTCATAATACCATGAAGATATCTTGTTTTCTTTCAATTATTTTGCGATTTAATTGTTCTCTGTAAGCAATTAGCTGCCACTGGAGCAGTAATTTTTGATAGAAAAGGATAATATGCGATTATTTTGTGAAGTATGTTTGAAAATCGAAATAAATTCATGCTACAGTTCTACAATAACTGATTTTATTCACTACACTGTGATATGCTATATATCTACATGTACAGGTGTGGCATGTTATATTGATCTGAATGGACTCTTGAACTGTGTAGAATTATCGTATTTTATGAAGTGTGTTTGTAAATTGAAGTAAATCTACGCTGCAGATTTACAATAAGTGTGATTTTATTCTATTAGTAAATACAAGTAAGAGTTAATCACGTGTGAGACAGTGTAAATAGTTATATACTTAAATTTAACTATATATTCATAACAGGTCCGGTATATATATATATATATATATCAGAATATAAATTTCGTGTTTCGATGCAAGATCTAGCTTTAACAAATGAGGATATAACCGAACGTATCCGTGAAGCTAAGATGGAATTTCCAGACGATGGTGCGTCTCATGTGTGGTATACATTTAGGATCGGAAATAATGTCGATACTATAATGAATGACAAACGAGGAAGAATAATTATTAACCATCTTGATGTTCAAAAACATTTTATTTTAATAAAATTTATTGTAAGGACAGACGACGATACTTGGATTATCCGTGACAAGCGTGATCCAGTCCGCATACAGTCGGGAAATAATATTGTTCTCTTGAGTAATAAATCCAAGCCCGGTGTACTCACTGATATTGACAAACCATATTATGAACGAAGGTACCCTTTGACTGCGGTTGTCTATGCAATATATCCGCTGAATAATAAACCTGACGTTGGGGATCTCAAACCAATGAGACTGTCAGAGTCAAGAATAAACTGTGTAGCTGAACGAGTTACTGAACATTTCACAAAACGCGATACGTGGTAATGGTTTAACAAATTTACGACGTAAAAAAATAAATACATGGGCAGAAGCAGTTAAAGATAATGGAACATCTATTAAAGATGTTGCTGAGCTGGGAAAGATATTAAAATTTCCAATAACAGTGAAGACGTTAACCGGAGAGATTTTATATAGATCAAAATATGAATCAAGAAGAGCTTCGATAGATATTATTGATCATAATGCGCATGCATGGACTATGGCAGTAACAATATTTCCACGAGACAGAACGGTTAAATTTTATCATGGTCATATATTTGATTTTATCAGGAATATCAGTAAAAGTGACCCTGTATCTGTTTGGTTATTTCAAAGTTCAGAATATGATCATTATGATCAGTTTGTACGGCCTGGTGGGGATATTTATCGTAGAGAATCTCTTCATGTAGAAATGGAACATCTTGCGCTGAAATATACTTCTGACGATGTCAAAGTTAAACAATTACTGAATAATTGTTTTACCGTTCCATCAGTCGCTGCTCACTTTGCTCAGGAGAAAAATTTATGGAAACCGGCACGATTGGAATTTCTTGATGATGTCCAGAAAATTTGCATAGAATATGGACACGGTGGATTATGGAATACTAAATACAAGTATAACGACGTTATCTCCGTTGACGTGGTAGCGTGTTATCCTGGAAGTTTTCTTGGATACGGAGAATGTTCTGAATACTTTAAGAGATTTGGACATCCATCACACTAGATGACCAGAGTTGCGATGAACGGACCCTTACCAGATTTTGACTTAACCAGATTCGCATATACAGAATCATTCGAGTTTACAGAAAAACTCCATCCGATTACTTATGCTTGGTTTGGAAGACATTTTTCAGAAAAAATGTTGGGTTCCAATAGTACTATTGCGATATATGCTTCATGCTAGAATTTTAATATCATTGAAAATAAATGAGGCAATTATATCGTATAGTCCACAGAAGCAAGTTTGGTTACCAGAACCGGATAGATTTAATATTGATGATGCCAGGAAAGAATTTCCTGAACTCAATGAAGATCACATTATTAAAATTACTAATAATATACGTAAATGCAGGGACAAGCACGATGAAAAACTTGCAAAAGATCTTGGTAGAAAGATAATCGGTACGTTTACACAGGGAGGATCATACGATTATAAACGACACTGTACAATATTAATTATGGATGATGCTGAACTCGATTTTATAATCGCTGATACAACGGAAAAAAAACCACATTTATAAGTCGAAGTAATGCTTATTTATCAGACGGAACGAAACTAGGTACAATTGTAAGCTATATTGATGGCGACTCACCGCAGTTTACTCATTTAAGATCTTAAATGCTAGCCTAAGTTTCGATAAATCTACTGTCTATGATAAATAGATTTCGTCGTTACGCTGTCAGAGTTGCTACGGATTCATTTTATATAAATTAAAACTATACAGATTTGTTAAAACCTCTACTCGGCAATTGTGAATGGGGAACATGCAGAATAAAACAAGAAGATATACTTAGTTATTCTGAATCTGCCGACGTTGAAATAAAGGAAATATATTACAAAAATAATAATCAAGTATCAAAGTCATCTGCACCATCTGTATATGTTCCTGTGGCTAGACATGAGATTGTTTATCTTAACGGATGCGGTGGTTCAGGTAAAACAACTCGAGCGATTAAATTATTCCTGAACAACCATTCAGATACGATTGTTTTGACACCTACACAAAAACTCGCAAGAAATAAACGAACGAGGAGTAAAATCATGTACATATCATAGTTTCTTTAGATGGTGCGGAGACACATGGACTCCTGAGCGAATGGGTGAGAAATATATACCTAAATATATTATATGGGACGAGGTAGACACGGTGTCGTTAGAAATATTAAAAACATTTTTTGATTGGTTATTGACAAAGAATACTGCTGTAATAATGTGTGGTGATCATGGTCAACCACCACCTTTTATTGGACAGTCACCACATGAATGGCTGAAGAATAATGTAGATTATTATGACGAAATAAATGATGACCATAGAGCTATTGATGAACCGCTGAAAGAATTTAAAAGATTAATCAGACTACAGCCAGATAAAATACAATGTGAGATAATGCGTAAAGTAATTCCATAAACTACAATGAATGATTGTTTTGAATTTATGGAGACCTACTGATTTGATAGTCGCAAGTAGAAATACAGTTCGTGATAAGCTGCAGGAGAAATTATTTACGTTACATAAAGAAAAGTTTTCAAATCTGCCTGTACCATTATATTATCGCCCAGCAGATACTCGAAGACACAACATTAAAGTTGAAATTCCTGGTGGTGGGATACAAAATCTTGTCTTGAATGATATTGTTTTGGTTGCTGTTGGTGTTGTTGACAGTGCGCTGAGCATGGATAAATCGCCGTGGACGTTAGGATACGCTATAACGATTCACTCGTCGCAGGGATAACTATTTCTGATACAAATATCTGGATTGTCGATGATCGGATCGAATAGTCAAATTTAGTCTATCTCGCAATATCTCGAGTCAGAAGAATATCTCAACTACATAGGGTTATTATGAATTTTACAGAAAATAATGATCAAACTGCTAGCAATGACGTAATAAAAAAAAAAAAAAAAACTATTTGGTTATTAGCAATGTGACAAAAAAAGTAAGCGTGACTTTGATATTGATACTGAATTTATTATAACACTAAAACAACGACAGAATAATCATTGTGCAAGCTGTAACGGAGTAATGTTGTGGCAATATTCGAATAATAATCCAAGACAATTTACCGTAGACAGAATTAATAGTGATCTTGGTCATACACATGAAAATGTGATGCTGACCTGTCTTGAATGTAATCGACGTAGAGGTGCTAGTTTACATAAGTGGAGGTGGTGGTAATTGTGTGTCTTTAGGAATTACTTGTAATTGTTCACGCACAAATCCACGTTGAGGATCCGTCGAATCCAGTCTGTAGATTGCAGGTCTACCAGTGGATCTTACCACGCTAGAAATTGTATGTGTAGTCACACTCCAGATAGGATCAGTTGCTCTTTTTTACCACCTTCAAGTTCACCAGGTTCATGTAAATATCTTACAGTTACATTACCTAATACTGATTGAGAGGAAGATTCACGTCGGTGTATTGGTATGTCTTTCTTTGTCATCGCATTAGAAGGTTTCATGGAAGTTGTGCGAGTAATTTCATTATTCAAAGCAGCTATCACACTTGGTAACCTTGCAACCCATTCATGAGATCTCTCACCGGACTTAAAGTCAGTAGATATTTCCTTTGCGTATTGATATCCAAATAACCGCTCAGCAAGTGTTCGATTAAATCGTTCAACGATTGCCTGATCACGATGAATTTCAGTATGTCCTCGTCTGATTTTAACATTATGTTTTTTCATCAACGATAATACCGCACCAAGAAATTCTTTGCCAGGATCAACCTGTAATAGCTGTGGCCATCGTAGACCACCACATTGATGAATTCGCTCAAATGCAGATGCAACTTCAGATGCTTTCTTTGTTGGTAATGGTTCCGCTTCTTTATATCTAGTTGCAACGTCAACAACAGTTAATGCGTATTTGTACGTGCGTGATTGACGTCTGCCAATTTTAATGGTGCCATGTGGTAAAAATAAAATATCTGCTTGATGAACTTCATTAGGGATGCTGACATTAAAATGTGCGTACTGAATTTTTTTAAGTGGTGGTAGATAAATTTGCCATATTGCCTGTCGTGGTAACCGCGCTGCAGCAACAGAACGTGAGACTTTTGCTGCTTCAGCAAGTTTGCTAATCGCTGCTCTGCCCCTCCAATATCCTCAATAAATGGATTCCATTATAATAGTTATATAATTAATTACCAGCCCCTAGCATTATGTTACCTTTCATAGCAGATTTTATTAGAAAAATAGCGAGTTTTTCTCTGACAGATTTATTGGGCATGGAATTTAACCAACGAATCAAGTTCACATCTGCGAGATGTCGTTGTTGTAAATCTTTGCTCTTGTAAGCAACGTCATGAACATGACACGCTTGATCAATCTTATTTATTGGATACTCTCCTGGTCTTGGTTGATCTTGATCATCAAGCCGGATATCAAGTCGAGTTCCAGGACCACAATAATTATATCCTGGAAGATGTTTCTCACCTGGGTATTTAGCCCATGGAGCTCCTGGTAATTCCCCTAATGAAGCATCGATATCTCCACCGGTCTTTCATGAAATAAATTTGTATTTTTTTGCACCACATTCTACACATTTACCTGTAATTGCACGTCTTTTATTTTTTGTTGTTATTGTTGTTAATCCAGTGGTGGACGTAGGTGCTCTGCATCGAACACAATATAAATTCATATTATTTATTATATGGATATAATTGACTTCTCGGCTACACGAAAACAAGAACCAGTAAGGCACCATCCAGCACTACCAAATTCTATTAGAATGATTATAATAGGCCCATCTGGATCAGGCAAAACACAATTATTACTTAATCTAATAATGAGATGGCTGAAGTGGGATAAATTATATTTGGTAGCGCCATCTGTAGATGATCAGAGGTGTTATGAAGTACTTAACGATTTTAATAAAAATACGAAATTATTGGACGAAGACGGAGACGATATTATTGATTTTATCACCGGTATTGATGAAGCTCCATCTGTAGATGACCTAGATGGATTTATTAATAACCTCGTAGTATATGATGATGTGATGCTGGACAAACAATCAAATTCAGCTAGAATATTTTGTCGAGGTAGACATAAAAATACTGACGTAATTTATGTTACTCAGCAATATACACAAATTCTAAAAGTGATCAGAGATAACTGCAATATTTTAGTCGTGTTTAATGGAGTAGATAATTATACCTTACAAAATATTTATTATACTTGGTGTTCAGGGGATATGGACATGATCAAGTTTAAAAACTTCTTTTCAAAAGCACAAGCTGTTCCGTTCGGATTTATAACAATAAATTTACATGACCCAAGGTCTAGATATCGTATAGGTCTGGATAAAATCTTTGGTTAATTATAGCAGCAGGGAGGGTGAACAGCCAAAACTGAGTGACCCGGCGAGTAAACGAAACACACTATAAGATAAA
>JAECUM010091193.1:0-67044 GCA_016617855.1 Megalonaias nervosa
TATATATATATATATATATATATATATATATATATATATATATATATATATATATATATATATATCATTAACACTTTGTTGCTCAGTAATTTTGTTCAGTTTAAGTTGTCCAAGCGATTAAGTGCGTAACTACGTGACGTTAAAGTACGACAGCCTGAAACCTCGGGAAACGATAAATATAAAAATCATTTCTCAAGAGATCGTACCTTCTTAGGCAACATATATTGACAGAGCTAGTTAACCGTAAGTCCAATGTGAGTTGGGCCTAATCCGATACAAATATTTGGCGACATGTAAATGCCAAGTGAAGTTCCTGTAACATCGCAGAAGTCAAGGATAGATCGAAGCCTTAAATTTCCTAAGCTTGAAATTTTATCTGCTGGTTAATCTCGTCATTTAGCCAAGTGGATTAAAGTCAGGCTACAAATATGACGATCACTGGAATTACCATAACAATGTAGTGTTTATTTAGATAAGACTTGGACTGTCTTATAAACAACATATGCTATTAGTATTAGATCTCCGTACCTTTTATGCAAGGGTGCAGTTTGTTCTATGTAGAGTTCGTCGCTACATTATGCACAAGAACTTTCAGCATTATGTAGTAATAAAAATAGAAGGTCGGTTCACGTACCATTTATATCCATCCCGAACCAAACTAGTATTATGACCAACGTGCAGTAAAATTGTTGCATTTTTGTTTCAAGTCTGCATATGAACATGCATAACTCCGAATAAACATTCAACGGATCTGAAAAGGAAATGATATAAACTGTTAAAGCATTAACACGGTGAAGAGATATAATTCTCACTATACAAATTGATGAACGAATAGAATATGTTCATTGTAGGTCTATATCCGTTATTTTCTACAACTGTCTTATGTTTGAACCTTATGAATCCGAAATAGACAGGAGACTACTTTGCTTTAAGCCAAAGACATGGCGAATAATTGTAGAATATTTGGCGAAGATAAGATACTGCACCCATATTATTTTGTGTTAACTTTTAAACACTGGCCGACTGATCAGCTTATCAATAGGTCTTTTGTTGTATCAAGCGCAAACCATCCACAAAGTTTAGTCATCCTTTATAGCCTAGGACAAAACTTATTTGGTCGAAATCTTTCATTTTTTTACAACTGCTTCTGACCTTGGTTTATGACCTTTCAACGCCACCTGAACTCAAAAGAAATTTATCTGCATAGGTTCAAGACACTTGGTTTAGAACATAAGTACATTCAAGTAAACCGCATTGCCTTCGTTCTATCCCTGTGACCTTACATCTTTGTACTGTTGACCTCAAATTTATTTTCCAAATGTACCAAATGCGACGTACACAAAACGTATTAACAGCAAATAAGATGGGAAAACTTTAAATAAAAACGATTGCCAGCTCCTTCACTCAGTCTTTACGCAGAATCAGCCACCCCAGCAAATAAAAACAAAATAATTGACTAATTACTTTCAAATGCTAGACCTGTCATACATCCATGCAAATGCTACGCTGCATCTTTTCTGGATCGCTGCGAGTATAATGTTTTAAATATACCAATAAAAACAATTATTGTCTTGAATGCTATCTTGATACACACAAATCTTGAAATGTATTACTTTTTCCATCCAAAGTCGTAGACAATATCTCATGACATCAGGTTTGATTTTTTTTTATGTTTTGTGTGTAATACTTATACGATATTGATTAAATTTGTAATCAACAAATAGATCCTGCATATAAAACTAAATCTTCGTCAATCAGGCTAATTCAATAAATTAACAATATACAACGGTACTATTTGTTGTTCCTTCATTGCATTTAGTTCATTTGCTTGTTTTGTTCAATCATTGCGTGCAGTTGAATAATAATAATAAAAACTGTGTATTGTTATTTGTTTCCAGAGTGGTCCTTAACATTGTATGGCCAGATAGAACAATATTATCCCAACTCAGTATCGGTTGTGGAACTTTCCTAATGCATGTGGAAATGCAGTGGATAAACCTGGCAGACGTCATAATAAAACTGAGAGACCTATATGAACAAATTCTGACAAATAAACATCCCAATATTTGCGATTGAACACGGAACAATACTGGTAAGAAACGGATCGCTTTGCCACTGCCATATTCAATTGCATTGTTCTTCAAAAATTAAAACAAAGTTATATCACGTTGCAAATATGTACTGCAAATTACATCACTCACATACCAAAACAGAAACATCCTACCTCGATATGATATATAAAGTTATTTTTGGCCTGCACATGTTGTACAAGTAAGACCTTTTAGTTCATTTGATGATGTAATCAGTGACCTATAAACGTATGCTGTTTGTGTAGCTTACTGTCTGATATTTCTTAAAACTGTGACCAAATACATGTACTTTAATATATTCTGACACCTTAAAGCCAAATCGACACCTTAAGAAAACCCATGGATGTGTAGTATCCTCATGGAATCCCATTCACAATATATTATTTATTTCTAATTAAATAACGAAGAAGACTTTACAAATAATATGCACCTCAAGAAAGATAAATCGATAAAAGAAAGAAGTACAATTACATTGGTATGAAAGCCCCCTCTAGATTAGTGTTAACCTAGATAAGCCAGTATACAATGGTTGAAAGTATATTCGTACAAATGCCGATATAATTTCAGCACACGTGACATCTTGACTGAATATAAAAGAATGAGTTATAGTGTAAATATCGCACTATACATTTACCTAAATTATATTAATTCATATGAATGGGTCATGTGCTAATACATGCCTGCGTGAATGACAGATGGTGAACTGGTACAAACATACCTGAACATATGTATAGACACTGTACAACTAGGGAAATACTATCTGTAGATTTGGACACATTTACGGATTATCCACTAGCACCTGCATATTTATATTCTCACTTTAAAGACCATGCAGTGAAAGGAAAAGGAGACTAACCTATGGACGTTAGTCTGAAAACTAACAAGCATGTCCTGAAATCTAAAGTTTATACATCGTTTGAAAATGTTAGGTTAGTTTTGGAACTGAAAAGGTTGGATAAATTGCAGAATGCGAACCACAACATTGTTTAAAATACCACACTGAAGGGAATCCTTATTTTTTAAAAAGCTTATAACAACTTTGAGAAGGACCTTTACACAAATTAATGGACTAGACTGAGTTTGGGAAACAGCTGAAGAATTTAAAGAAATAACAACTGTATTATTGAATCGATGGAGTGAATTTTTTAATATTAAACAAATATTCCCGAAGTTCATGTATCATTAAAAAAGAGAACAATAGTTGATGACATTTGATTTTGTTTAGCACGAAATAAGACAAAATTAAATGAAACCGAAATATTTACTGTGTATTCGAGGTTTTGGAATTGTTGAAAAATCTCTTACATGAAAGTTTACTGGTATATGTAGAAATATTCACAGGATAAGAGAATGAAACTTCTATTAACTGATGCAGATTATTTATGTATCTCTTACCGTAAGGGGATAAACAAGTACACGAGGGGTTTGTAGGATGGTAACCACGTTGGAGGAAAAGAGAACATAGGCCCTGAAAGCTCGTGGAGTTTACACGTTTCCAAGACATAATTTTACCGTCGTACAGTAAAGAAAACTTACTTGAAGAAACGTACCGGTTGTTTCTGGTTCATTTGTTTGATATTTTTGTTTTCTTTTTAAAGAGTGTTGGAATACCTCTGGTTACCGCTCCCCAACGTCTCCGTCCGCTGGTTCCGACCCTGCATAGTTCTACAACTTTAGCTATAAATAGACTATGGAAACAGTGCTTATAAGACAATTTTCGTACAAGCACAAACCTCATAACCAATGAGAATTTCAACACGGAAAACTTTTCCTGAAGGATAGGGACAAACTATATGACCCTGGCTATCTTAAGAAGGACAATCTATGCGGCATGCAACAGAATAATAAACATTACACCTCGGTTTCAGGTTCGAACATAAGGTACACTTATCAAAAAGTTGAGACGTATGGTCGAAATCAATACATTCATAAATTATCATGAAGAACAAGGTAAAGACCTTGTCAAAAATTGTGTAATCAACCACACTTTCAGATTCCAATTCTGCGGGATTGGTTATTCAACCAAGAAGACAATTTGCAGGAAATAAATTGTTCAGGAGGTATCAACATGAGATCTACAGCACGTTCATGATCTAAATGACTTTCGTAGCTTATGATCAAGCAAGATTTTCAGTTGACAATATCGATATCTTACACATTGAATATTTACAATATCATATTTACTTGTAATGAAGATATACAAAGTAGACTCAAGAGGCTCCTGAAAACATGCATCATATTTAGAAAAGAAATGTTTGGAAATTTCTCTAAATTGGAAAAGAATACTAACAAACGGAAATCCTTTTAGACAACCTGGGAATATATGCTTCAAATATATCAGCAAAATTTAAATATGCAACAAAAGTTTCAAATACGAAACATGCATCACAAATGATGAAAGTGCAAGTAAAGCAAGAAAGTGCAACTGGTTGTCCAGAGCCTTAACACAATCAGTTGCCATGTGCAAGAATCTCTATCATTTAAAGGTTTTGTAGCATAAGAGTTTCTGACTCAATCGCATAGAACATGCGAGTGTCTTGTACACTAGAGTTTCGTTATGTGAAAACTTACTTTCACTAGTGGAAGCAACTCTACGACGTTGAGGAGCGGAATATCATTAAATTACGATAAACAATGGTAGGTTTACTAACTCTCATGCTACAACATACTAACTGCTCAACAAATAAGGATTTATTAGTATGCACACAAGATTGCAGTCTTTCCGTCTATAAAAAGTAGAAAGAATCTTTAAGATATCATGTCTGGTGTGCATGATCAGATTCTTTCGAATAGGCACAAATATAGTCAGCTTACTTTTGCTGATTCGCAAAATTTAAAAAAAAAAAAAAAACGCTAAAGAAAAACAAATAAAGAGATGTACAGACCATTATTATATAATGTGTGAGCAGAATTATGCTATGTGATAAATACTTACTTTCACGCTTACGACTTAACGGTTAAGATTGAATCACATTCCATGAAAACTTGAGCTGAATCTGATAACAAATAGACTCTTGGCAAAGTCTCCAAATTATGCTTAAAATATGCCCCAGATCCGAAACTTTTCTACGGACTGAAATCACCTCCTAAACTTTAATACTTGTTTAGATATTTGTCTTGATTAAACTGTCAACCTGTTGAATGGGCGAAGATTTAAAATAAACGCACTCGGGGATGAATTACCCCATGCGTCGATTTAGCAATGCCCTTATCTACTGTCAATACAAAGCTAGTCTAGCCCATAATTTCTAGTGTGATTTAATACAGATGTTTATTGATGTACGCAAGAGAAATGCTGCCAATACGCATTGCAGTCTCGTTTAGACACGTACAATATTCTGCATTTATCCCTTGATAATTTAAACTACTGAAATATTTGCATATGGCTCTAGAGTTTATCTCTGACAAGAACGTGCTCCTCCATCGGCTGAAATCGTGACTGGTGAAATGATTTATGCTTCTTCGCTGATTAAAATCCAATTAAAAGCACGCATATACAGTTCTCTTCTTTGTAATGATACACATGTCAATTCACTTACAGCTCCAAATGGCATCTTACGTTCCATTTATTGTGTTCTGCTGGCACCTTTCTTTAGTATTCTCTACATTTCTCTATTGAATTAAAAATAGACAAACAATCCAGATGTACAAGTATTGCAAGCAGTATGGATATTTAATTTTAATCACTTATTTGCTTTGACACGTTCAAAGATATGGATTGGATGTCCAAATGTTTTCTTTGGCTTGTACATTTTACCTGACCTCCACATTAGTTAAGTAATACGTACCGTATTATAAAATTTCTTACATGTCATTATTATAGAGGTAGATGCTTGTGAATTTTGGTTCCAGTAGCGGTAAGAAGCATTCTGAAAATCCAGATATTTTATAATTCAAAATGATCAAAAATATATAAATGTCTTATATCCATACTACATGAGGAATAATGTTTTGACAGAATGGACATTGCTCTGGAAAATCTTGTTTATCTGACTAACAAATATACACTGAACGTTGAGATAACATAGTAAAGTTGTTTACTTAAAGGATGGGTTAATTTTAATACGAAAGGCCAATATTTGAGCTGACTAGTAAATATGCTTTATAATTCTGACATCCTATGTTAGATTAAGTCGCTTTAAAGGGTATCACTGCTCCACGGCCATTGTGTCTTTGACTAAAACACAATTCACCCTCCATTAAGGATTTTCATTGGTTTCTTTTAAATGATGTATAACACCATTTGTCCAGTCAGTATTAAATGTTATTCTTTAAATTAATTTGTATGTGAATATCTTAATGGTTAAGCTATACATTTTTACTAATATTATTTCGTGTACGATCCCAAATATCAGGGTGCGTCTGAGTCAGAGTTCTTTCCTGTATGATTGTTTCAGTTTCTTTATAATCTACCAGGTCTGTCCACTGCATTTCCACGTGAGTTATGAACGTTCCACACAAGACATTGAATTAGAATAAGACTGTTAACTCTAGCCATAAAATGTTAAATGATGGACCATGCTGGAAAAAATAACGATAAACAACTATTTTGACATATTAAGTTCTAATTTTTACTTTGCCGTAGCATCATATAAACAATATAGTATTTACTTATAATCAAAGACAGAATTTTAAATATATCGTTCTTGCTGACATCTAATTGCTTTACATGGTATGTGTATTGTTTGTATTACCATAGTAATAGAGGGAGCTGTAATTAAGTTGTTACATTTGGTAATCTAGTCTTGAGTTTGTAAAGCTTTTCACCGGCGGTGCAAAAGCCACTTGCCCTTGTCGAGACATAACAAACGTTTAATAAGACGATATGACCGACGAAAAGTAATTATTTGCACTCTGGTCATTAAAAGGTACCCTATGCAATAAACGGAAAAGTAAAGATAAAATCTGAAGAGAGGATACTGTACTAATCTGCAAGACAGATTTGTGAAGAGCAAAAGGCTTTTGCATGAACTAAAGGATCAAAAGGCAAATACAACTCAAGTCTATGCGATTAACAGTACGCTATTAATAGTTAAAATTGCAATACAAAGAATGATATGAACCCTATATCAAGCATTATAGTTAGATCTCTTTTGCGAAGTATCACGAACAATCGTTTTAATTTTACTTACACGTGATATTCATATTGCTACATAATAAGACGACATTAAACCTTTATGGCAGCAACTAGTTAACCGAAGTTATAATCACAAACAAATGATAGAAAGAATTTCAGAACTTCAAATATAGGGACAGATTTAACTACTAAAGCAAATGATGTCAATTTCCTGTTTATATCCGACATTGAATTAGGTCCAACCAGCTTTGCCCTCTTTGCGATAGACACGATAAGTCCTTCTCTGATTTTCATGAACAAGTATGTTAGGATCACGAAAGTACAAATGGATTTGTAATTTACTCGTTTCACGACTGTGTTTTCTCTATTATTTA
The DNA here is from genome assembly GCA_016617855.1 of Megalonaias nervosa. NCBI lineage: Eukaryota > Metazoa > Mollusca > Bivalvia > Unionida > Unionidae > Megalonaias > Megalonaias nervosa. The sequence goes on from JAECUM010091193.1 coordinate 7,542, forward strand.
TTCTTCGCTTCTTTTAGTTTATTTATGTATTCTTTATATACTCTCCCTATCATTCAGACATACAAAATTGAAACGTTTTCGCAGATTTTGTGTTTAACGTTTGTTTTCTACATGTAGGTTGCTTCTTCCCCAGGTAAAGACTTTGTTTAGCTGACAACAGTTTAGTCTCAGCAAAAACAACTGAATGTTTTTAAATGGTAATGCATTTATGTCACCAACTTTTTCTTAATTAATAAATCCCTATCAACAGTGCATATAAGTATTTTAAATGATCATATAGGTTCCTCAAAACAAAAGGCCTTTTATGTACTACTGCTCAGCCAGACAGTAGCAATTGGTTAGACCAGCAACACTTAAGCTTCTTTTAGGTGAAACATCAACATTACGTTACACTGGCATTAAGTTAGGCTTAACAGTACTTAATATACCCTCGTTCTGTTTAATGATAATTCCGTTTACATAATTAACATTAAATGTTTAAAATAAAAGCGCAAGTGAATAACGTATTTATATATTTAAGATATACCTTATATTCTGGATCTTTAATATGTCTCTTTCAATAATTATTGAAAAATAAAAGGGAAGAACGACGTGTTTTCTTATGCCAAGTCCTGGTGGCAAAATCAAAAATGTTTCAAATTCCTCCAAGCATATAGGCAACTCCATTTTGTGGTCATATTTACTTGCAGACTAACTGATTACTTTGAAATAGCTGCACTTTTCATCCTGCTTTACCCAGGATGATAGGAACTGAAACAAAGAAAGCATGATGAAATAAAAAACTTGTTTTTCAAACGTGTCTTGAGAACAAAACATAATGTGTACGCCCATGTGCGTGCCTACTAAATCTACCAGAGTTATACTTCCTTAGCAAAGAACCGAACAAACAAAAAGGATATTGTGTGTGTGTGTGTGTGTGTGTGAGAGAGAGAGAGAGAGAGAGAGAGAGAGAGAGAGAGAGAGAGAGAGAGAGACTTTCCTTCGAATCAAGTTGATTTTATATAATTAAGGAATTATTTTAGAGGCACCAGCCATGATACATGGTCATAGCTTTTTCATCAAATGTCGATATTCAAGAAAATTATTTTTATTATTCCTATTTTCAGCGTGTTTGTTGATAAGTATTGTCAGAACGTTCAATAAAGTTGTAATATGGCATGTGGACTACATAAGCATTCAAGTCTAAATTCAAGAAACTGCTGCTACTCTTGTTATTTATGTAGAAACCCTAATCCAATCATTTTTGACAGCTGCATGATATGTTGATATGTACATGTAAACGAACCAAACAATTTTCACGAATTGAAATATTTTACTCTTGTGATACATAGAGAGGATTGTAAGCATAGAGTTATGTGCAAGGATACGTCTGGATGATTGTTCATTGACTGATGTCTTTATAAATAATTACTATAAGAGCAGAATAAAAACTTAATATTCAGATATCGCTTTAATCTGTCTATTATTCTCTCATCGAGGGCGATAACGAAATAATGTCTAACATGAAGCTTTACGATGCACTATCCCAGAAAATCTTTTCAAGAACCGAATCCGAACGAGTTGGCTTCTTGAAATGAACTCTCATTTGTTGTTGAAGATGACTGGGGCTAAAACACAGCCTTGCTTGACTCAAATGGGGACTAGGAATAATTCATATGAATCGCCTCCATCCAAGACACAAGCATGTATGCCATCATGAAATTGTCTAACCATCACGATGAAGTTTCCCGGGCAACCGAATTATGTTTTGATCTTCCAAAAGGTTACAAAGATTGAAGCTTGGTTCATTGCAATTCTCCTGGAGCTTACCAGTTGCAAACATCCATTTATGTGGCCCCTCCTCCTTTCCTCAAGCAACACTGATTCTCTGGCAGGAGGTATGGATCAATGTCATGAAAAAGGCGAATAAACAATATTCCGGCAAAGATTTAAGTGGTTGCAGACTTCCAGTGCTGCTTCGATCCTTTGAAAAGCGACCCTGTGTCTTGATCCACTTGTGTGTTAGTTCCCAGTGTATCCGCGCCGGATGCTTTACCGCTAACCCATCTCCACAGGTCATGAAGGCATCTGATGGGAAGGGGAATAGTGTCATGACTTACGGGTTGACATGGGTTGAACTTAGGGAAAGTTGCACCGTCCAGACCAGACTGAATTATGTGGCTCGACAGGGTCGAGACGGCTTGAGACACATGTAGATGCCGTTGGTGGCCATCAGTTCCTATTGCATCTGACCTGATGACACGCACTGTCCGAGTCGCTCTTGCCATCTGCCATATGGTCTGGTGCATGAGCATGTCTGCTGATCAAGTAGAACAGACTTTCCAGACGGAGCCAATAGGGGCAATTATTACACGCATAAAGACACCATGCTAAACGCTATGTAAATGAGCGATTTTTTAAAATGCAATTTTGGATATTAAAATGGAGTAATGTGCGTTCGGCTGTGAGTACCTTGACATGATGATATGCTTAGGAAAACACTTTGCTGTATTAAGTCGAAAACTGCATTATCTGTGCGAAAAAAACCTACGTATCCATTAATTGATTGATTGTTACAGCAAGCATGCTTGCTATATACGTTGAAAAATCGTCTAAACATGTAAGGTGGATGACCAGTGATATCAATATGTAAATGTTGCGCAACTTAGCTTATCTGCTAGGTTATAAATCATAGTTAATATTTTGACATTTTATGCCAGTTAAAATGTAAAAGCAACGTTCATGCATTTAAAAGATTTTTAATAAACCACAGGGCACATATAAATCGGCTGATACTATTCACACACAACAGCGCCGTCTTATCCCTTTATAAAGAAGCTACATTCTTAGTGCTGACTGTATCATTCTTGTTGAAATGTACCGTGGTTTATAATACATATACTCGAATGGTATACATCTTAAAACGATTTATATTAACATTAAATTGTAACAATTACTCCCCTTTGCGTGCTCGCTGAGGGAGAATAGGCCTCATTCGACATCCTGCAGATCGTGACACGCAACTAATGAAGGCACCCGATTTGCCATGTGATGTGTCTCATACTCACGTTTCAGGTCATGAGGTTTTATACTGTTTAAGATTGTGCTTTCATATCAATAAATTTGCATTGTATTGTAGTCATTATATTTGTCTTGTATGCCTCTTTGGGGATAACTGAGCCTACATGGCTACACATAGCCAGAATTGTGATGATGTGCGGTTAAGAAATATAAAATACATGCATACATCCTGGGCAGATATTTTGTACGAATAAATTTGTTGCACTGCTACTTGACCGCTCAGTGCGGTCCTTAAACTGATCAGAAATAATGATACTGACAGTGTGTTTATGGGAGTTTACATATTCTGTGTAATGTTCTGTTTGTTTGTTTCGGGTTTTGTTTGCATTTTCACAGCGGAACCAAATACTCAGTTTTAAATTTGCGGCCGTCTACTTTTATTACAATGTTACATTGCTTTTTCCATTGCTGCATTGATCACGTTTTGTTCTTTTGAATTTTTACCTAGTTATTGTAAAGCTTGTGTTTAGTAAATCTCCACCCAGGCTGGTGAGTTCGGAAGAGATAGAATTAAACACTGTTGGATGGTAGGTTTTAACGGCACATTTAACACTTTAGCATATTACTGGCTATATAACCCCGAGGAAATGTGAAATCGGTGTCTTTAACACAAAACACCGATGCAGCCGACCCAGGCTGACCTGGGCAGGTCGACTCACACATTTACTGAAAAGCAGGAAGAAAAATTACTTTTTCAAGATGGCAGTTCATTTAGAAGTAACAATAAATGTTCATCCATAGTTCATAGCTGAATATCATGACAGATATATTAACTAAAATAAGTACGTAGGCATATCAAGTAATTAATATAAAATTATCCTCCGTAGCACAAAAATTATGTAAGGACTCTGTCGAACCAACTGAATCATATAATTATGAATAATACATACTTTTACTTATATATCTAGTGTGATTACATATTTTATTCAATCTTATAATACACCTCTATGACAAAGCTACCAGTGCTGTCCTCGTCAATGGCAGCAGAGAAGATTGGTTTCGAACAACAGTTGAAGTCAGACCAGGATGTATACTGTCACCTACACTCTTCAACATTTTCCTGGAAAGGATCATGGAGGATGCCTTGCATGATAACAAAAGCACTATCAGCATCGGAGGAAGAACAATCACTAACCTTCGCTTCGCAGATGATATTGATGGTTTAGCAGGAGATGAAAAAGAACTGGTTGACTTGGTTGAGAGTCTCGACACAACCTCCACAGCATACGGTATGCAGATTAGCGCCGAAAAGAACAAACTGATGGCAAACAACACTAATGACATCAATGCAGAAATAAAGGTCAGTGAACAGAAGCTGGAAAGAGTCACAGGCTTTAAGTACTTGGGATCAATTATCACAGATGAGGGCTCCAAACCAGAACTACCTTGCAGGATTGCCCAGACAACAGCAGCAATAACAAGGTTGGGACCAATATGGAAAGATACCAACATTGTTTTTGGTCCCAAAATAAGGCTGATGCGCTCGATTGTCATATCCATATTGATGTGTGTTTGTGAAACATTGACGCTCACATCAGATCTACAAAAAGAAGGATTCAAACCTTCGAAATGAGATACTACCGCAAGATATTCGGCATCTCATACATTGACCATGTAACCAACGAAGAAGTCCACAACAGGATACAACGAGCCATCTGATCTTATGAAGACCTCTTGACCACTGTAAAACAAGCACCAACTGAAGCGGTACGGTCATGTCTCGAGATCATCTGGACTGGCAAAAACAATCTTGCAAGGCACAGTGCGAGAGTGCAGTGGAAGAGGCAGATAGAAAAAGAGGTGGGAAGACAACATTAAGAAATGGACAAGCATGGAATTTGGAGATTCCCAAAGGGCAGTAGAAAACAGGGAAATATGGAAAGATATGGTTGTAATGTCAAGTGTGGTGCGCCAGCGACCTCTTGGGTTAAGGGATTGGTGATGATGATGATGATGATGATGATCATGATGATCATGATGATGATGAAACGTTTTGGCAGTATAATTTGGTATTTGTCTTTGCATTTTGTAAGCCTGTGCTGGCACAATACTTAGCTACATATAGATAGGATTGTGTTGATGTGCCGTTAAACCTTATAGATACAAGTCTGGTTTCCTGGTCAAAACAAATCCTGTCTAATGCTGTTTAAACTTAGGTATGCGGTCCTTGAATCGGCCAGAAATGTTGGTACCACGGGGGACCGATTTAAGAGAGGATTGATGTCTTTTGCAATGTTCTTGTTTGCAGCCGAATTAAACGCCTATTTTTAAAACAATCATAGTATAAACTGTCAGTTGTCTTCAGTCTTATATATTGTGTGATGCGGCAACTAACGGTTTATAACCCGATAAACGAAAGAAAGTAAAACATAAGAAATATTAACCGCCAATAATAACACGTTTTATTAATGTATTTATTAAGTTTTCCGTTTTGGCCGTTGTATTTATTTAAAATTTTCTATTTTGGGGGAGTGGGCAGCATTTACCAAGTGATTAATAGTTAGATAATATTTAGGTAAGACTAGTTCAGCGTTTAGTGCATATGGAAATAAACACAGCTTGGCCGAATGACATCTTCGCTATATTTACCAGTCAATGCAATTTCATGCATGCGCAGGCAAATATAAAAATTAATAAAATACAAATTAAACAAATTAATATGTGCCAAGGAAAGTGGAATACTGTAAGCGTATTAATAATTTAAATAATGATATGATATCAGATATGTTGGAGTTAAAATCGTACTGAAAAAAGACAGACCATTATGCTTGCCTTCCGTGTATATCTACTTCTATCAAGCAGATTTCTATGATGCGGGCGACCACAACAATCTGTTCTGTCACATAACTTATATTATATTTTTGCTTACCTGACTGAGTTGAGTAATTACAGAACTGGGGTTTTATTTCATGATTCTTGCTTACTGAAACGCTTTGTTTTTTGTTTTTTTAGTCTTGAAATTATTTTGTTTACCCGTTGCTGGTTAATCGATTTCACGCGTTGCGTTTGGATAGCAACTATCACAGTGTAAATACTGATATGAATGACAAGAATACATAGGAATTAGGCCCAGGCAGTCCATATATACATGTAGCAATAATATCTACGCAATGCATATGTTTATATCATCGCAATAGGAGACAAACTTAATCATATCAAAAGTGAACCCATATGCTTTAAAAAATGAAAATCTAATGCTGAAATGTATTACATGTCTCTACAAATCTACAAATTAAGATAATTGCAGCAATTAGTCCTGGGGGCCCCGAGTGGCCTGGTGGTCTAAAGCGCTCTCCGTTACGGATCACTGCGTGGGTTCGAGTCTCGGATGCGGCCAATGTGGATATGTGAGAAAGCTTGACAGTAGTTTCTCGTGGGTCAGTGGTTCTTTCCGGGGTTTACCCGGTTTCTTCCTCCACCATTAATACTGGCCGCCATGTATAGCCTATCGTGTGCTGAAAAATGGCGTTAAACCCCACAACAGCAACAACAACAACAACAGCAATTAGTCCTAAAAACCTATCTGCATCGAAAAGGACTATCTTATTTAGAAAATTTTCTGCAATTCATTATGAAATCACCTTGAAACCAATTCTACAAATGTTTTGAATGTACCACATAGAGTAAATGAAGAAATGGAAACCCAATTAAGCAATGCAATCATATTTGGTATTGGTTTAAATTTGACAAAATATACCAATATATTTTATCCACATGTTTTACCTTCAAAAATTATTCATTAGTGTGGTATAGAATAAACAATATTTATTTTATCGTGTATCTCTTTAATGTTCTCACATTTATTTAAATTGAATATAAATCATTTGCGTCAATCATCCATAAAGCAACTACAATCAGACTTAATAGATGTCTAAGAGAATGAAGTAAATGTCTTTACAGATTTTACCGTTGTTTCCTTAGGCACCCTTCAGAATTTTGCACAACAAACCAATTAATGGATTATACGTCAAACTCCGGCTCCGAAATCCAAATCTTTAAAGAATAACTTGTTAACAAGGGATCCTGTATTACTCTTTCATGTTTAAAGCATTATAAAATGTGCATGATTAATTACTTCCCTTGGCAGAAGTTTAAGGTCATACAAATACGTAGCTATTACATTTTATCATCCGGGTCCACACAGCAAAAATCCATGCAATATCCAACAACGTTACTCGGGCTAGGTTCGAACCCACGACGTCCCGTATCCTCGGAGGATGCTCTAACCACTTAGGCCACCGGAGCGGTCTTCATGTAATGTAATTAACTTTATTTTTGGTCGATCAAGAAAAGTTATAAGCTTGTGTTATTATTATTATTATTATTATTATTATTATTGCTAAATTTATTCATCCTAGGTTACTATTTTTTTTTTTTGGAGTCATTATCAGTCAGATTAAGATCTAGACATGACCGATCCGGTGGCCTAGTGGAAAGAGCGTCAGCCTCGGATGAGGGTGTTCGCGGGTTCAAACCCCGGCCGAGTCATACCAAAGACTTAAACAATGATACTAACAGCTGCCTCGATAGGCGCTCAACATTAAGAGGTTAGTGTTAGGACTGGTCAACCTGGCGTCAGGATAATGTGATTGGGTGGGACATCATGCTAAATGTCTGCGGCATGATGCCCCAGTGCTAGACATCACATTAAACTGCTACACTGCAGTCATCATAGCGATATGACTGAAAAAAGGTTTAAGCTACGTTAAAAATCGAAATCACACACACACACACACACACACACACACACACACACACACAACCTAAACATTATACAGCTCTATGCCAGAAAATTAATTCAAATGCATAGTCATTTACATTTTGCGAATAGATTATGGATAGACAGTGTCAATAAGAAATACAGTGAAAGATTATTTGTATAACTCACTTCTTTGATATATCCTTAGCACGTGCTGTCCATGGCAACAAGCACGAAAATAACAATGAATCTCAAAAAATTTAAACAAGCTACTTCATGCTTATAATATACACCATATGAAGAAAATTGGAGAATGGGCAGAAACCAGTCCTTATTAGTATAGTCCTTTTGTAAAGATTAGACGAATTTCACTGCTTCGCGGGGGGGGGGGGGAGTCTTGGAGGGGGCGGGGGGAGTAATCCAGTCTTTATTTTGAACCATGAGAATACATCTTAGTAATCTCCGTACGACCTTGCTAACCTAACGTTTAATAATGGTATTTACTATGTGCTAAGTAATGCAAGGCATTTTCCTGAAGTAGTCGTATATAGGGTTATGAATCAGCTGAATATTGCAAAAGTCATACAGGTCATGTATTGCACATTGCTCATCATAATTAAATATAAATTATTGTCTTAAAATAAAGCACTAATTATCTTTAACCAAAGACTATTAAATCCTAATTATTGAATGTTCTGGACCTTAACTTTCGTCAAGAAACTTCCAGACGAAAATTATCGATCGCCACATAATTTTACAACGGTGGCCAGGAACTAATAAACAGCTATTTTGAAGGGTGAAATTTCTAAATAAAACTATTAAATTGCATGATTTTCTCAAATTAAAGGAATATTAAAATTATATCTGTTATATTCACACAACAAAATAATTTAATCTCGTACTATCATACAGAGTTTACTTCTATTATTTTTTGGCGGCATATGTTATACGTGTATGACCCTGCTCTTCATTCGATGAAGTAGTTGCTGACGCTATAAACATATACTGATTACGTAGCCTAATTCCTGCAATTTTCGAAAACCGTGCCTAAAGTACAAATACTGTAGTGCACGCTTCCTATTTTTGATGTGAGTTCAGTATCGTATAGGTACCTTTAGAAAATCAAACAAACATAATATGGTATTTACCGTGAATTAGATATTAAAAATGTTGTAAAAGTTAAATATAATCTGGCATACTGATATGTGTTTGCTTTGCACATTATGTGTATTGCGTGCATTGTGTCTATTATGTGTATTGTGTCTATTATATGTATTGTGTGTATTGTGTCTATTATGTTTATTATGTGTATTGTGTGCATTGTGTCTATAATATGTATTGTGTCTGTTATGTGTATTGGGTCGATTATGTGTATTATGTGAATTGTGTGCATCGTGTCGATTATGTGTGTTGTGTGCATTGTGTCTATAATGTGTATTGTGTGTATTGTGTTTGTTATGTGTATTGGGTCTATAATGTGTATTATGTGTATTGTGTGTATGTTGTATATTATGTGTATTGGATGTATTATGTGTATTGGGTCTATTATGTGTATTGGGTCTATTATGTTAATTATGTGTATTGTGTGTATTTTGTATATTATGTGTATTGGATCTAGTATGTGTGTTGAGTCTAGTATGTGTGTTGGGTTTATTACTATGTCAATGGAGAGGAATTTTGCTACGACTAGTAACCTTGTTACAATTCTTTTGTAATCTTCCGTAATATAGGCAATACAATTGTTCAAAAGATGATATATATCCGTGTAGATCTATATCGTGTTTAATGATGTCCATGACTGTAGATGGTAAAGATTATCCATTTGTGTAGATTTCAGATCAATTTTAAGATAATGAGCTGCAAATATGTTATGGGTGTTTTTTTTTTTTTTTTGTTTTGTATCTTTTTTTGGTGGGGGGACATCTAGAAATGAACCTGTGTACGGTTTGAAGTCAGGTGGGTTGTGTTGCAATATCACGTGGCTTTATATCACGACCACAGCTTCCTTTATTTTTCCTCAAGTGTATTTCTGTAGAAGTGGTGTGGTCTGCTGCGTAGACGCCAGATGCGATCTTGCTGCGTTAAGAGGGAAGGTCGTTGCGCAATGGTCTTCCATGAGGCCCAATTGATATGCAGGTTTTTTAAGAACACCTTCAGTGAGTCCTTGAAGCGCTTCTTTTGTCCTCCAACAGCGCGCTTTCCCTCGTTAGCAATAGGGAAGCTGTTCTGGATTCCGCTCCTCGGGCATGCGGACGATGTGCCCAGCCCATCAAACTTTGGCCCTCTGGAGCAACGTGAAGAAAGAGGGAATGCCGACCCTCGTGCAAAACTCGATATCTGGAATTTTGTCTTGCCACCTTTTTATATGCATAATCCTTCGGAGACAGCTCATGTGGAACTGATTGAGTTGTCGGTATTATCTGCTAATAAACAGTACACTTCTGGCTGGCATTCAGGCATACAGGGGGTGGTGAGCACCGCAACACAGTATACTTTCAGCTTGATCATAGGAATGATGCCTCTGAGGTTCCACACAATCTCACACAGCGTCCAAAAATCTGAGCGGGCTTTGGTAATTGTACTACTGACCTGAATGTCAATCCTAGCTGCTCTTGACAGGCTGCTTCCCAGATACGTGAAACTGTCGAAAGCTTGGAGTCTCTGACCCTTTACTGTGACGCTCAGTTTTGCAGCATATATATATATATATATATATATATATATATATATAACTATATATATATATATACTTATATATATATATATATATATATATATATATATATATATCAGCTGGATTTCCTTTCGACTCTTTTCACCTGATCGTTTTGTTCTGTTAAATTGGGAGTTGTTTTTTAACTTTTGCTTTGTTTTCTTTATTTTCTTGAATCTATACACAAAGAGTAAGTGTTCAAGACTTAATTGTTATCCATTTTCTCCTCACATGAAATCTTCATAAGCAGCTGTGCAAGAAGGTACAATCGCAACATTGCTAAACTGAAAAGAGACTAAGCTTATTCTCCTTTTATATATGGAATCTATGTAATGTTTAAACCTTTGTTTCTAAAAGTATGCCACAATGAATTGTTAGAAATGTTTCGAGATTCAATCATGTTATCGGATCAACCTTGATGTATCACTGGCTAGGACACTTTATAATACTTAACTGGGCGCCACATAATCTAGTTGCGGATCTAAGCACTCCATCTCCCCATTATATCAATGTCGCGATAAAAAGAAAACCATTACCTTTTGATAATCCCGCTTGGTGTCAATTGCTCGTCCAATACGCTGTACAGGTAACGAAGAGGATGAACCTTTCAAGTGGTAAACTGATAGCACAAGAAAAATCGATCCATCGACTCTTTACTGAGTAAATTAATAGCCTATGGTCCTGTGGTTGGAAAATCTTTATCATGAAAAGGTATTTAAGTCTAAAATAATCACAGATATACATGTATCTAAAATGTCGGTTAATATTTCATTTCCAGTATGGAAGTATGAATTACATAAAAAGGCCGGAAGACATAGAGGTTCTTATAAGAGTATTTATTTTAAATTTAAACAATGAGTTCAATAATAATATATGCGTGAGACGCTGGACTACAAATTTAAGATTATATTTAACACCTTGAATTAATTTGTAATTTTCAAACGATTTTGGTGCTTGACGTTGCCAAACTTTTCGCCACAGTATATAGAACAATTTTAATGATTTATTATCCAAATGAATTCTTTCATGCTAAATAAATAAAGGATATCATTATGTCTGTTAATAAAATTATTATCATTATTATTATTATTATTATTATTATTATTATTATTATTATTATTAATCTTATACTGCAGAACTAAAAATGAAATGTAAGTACCATGATTTTGAGTACATGTTGTTATACAAGTTTCATTAATAACACTGATGTTCAATGTTTATGTCAGATACTAAAAAATGAAATTCTTTTTATGAATTAAGACAAGTTCGAATAGTAAAGGATGAAATCTTAAGCAGTTTCTTTTTTTCGCTTACGTTTTGGGACGTTATTAATTAGTAGGTATATAACAAAAATAAAATTATCAAAGCAACTTGATCTTGATTGCTACATCACGTTTTGTTGTCAGCATAAGAAAGTCTCGATCATGAGTTGACGCCTAGTGTCTTGTAATGATCCATTTTTTTTGGGGGGGGGGTTGTTTTTTTTGTGCTGAAAACTCGACGTGATCTAGTAATCAGGATATCATTTCTTCTTCTTCTTCTTCTTCTTCTTCTTCTTCATTTCTTCTTCTTCTTCTTCTTTTTCTTCTTCTTCTTCTTCTTCTTCTTCTTCTTCTTCTTCTTATAATAATAATAATGATAATAATAATAATAATAATAATAATAACAATAATAATAATAATAATAATAATAATAATAATAATAATAATAATAACAATAACAACAACAACAACAATGATAATAATATATTTATCAGAGATAACGCAAAGTCCATTACGTTTCAAGAACGTGTTCGAGGTAAACAATGTTACTGAGATACGGTCAATAAAATATTCGTATCATGCACATTTAAAAAAATATATTAAAAATGAGACTTGTAAATTTAGCCATCGAATCTCCTGCACAAATAAAAATATCAGTTGTATTCTGACTTTAAATTCACTATGGTCTTAAACTAAAAATAACAGAAAAGAGCGAAACCCAACAAGGCTTTTAAACGTCAATAAATAATTTAGTTATTTACTATGTTGTTTACTAAATAAATGTCTCTAATCAGGTACACCATTAACTTGGTTTTGGACAAAGGTCAGGTACAAAATACATATATACATAACATTTGGAGAGATCCAACAAATAATACAGAATTAAATATGCTTAACATTTGATTCGCAGACACAATGGCATGCCTGTTAATATGTCTAGCTTCCTGACGGCCTCACTGAATTGATGACTATATGTGACTCCTTATCGATACAGTTGTTCCATATATTTTAGGCAATTGACATTTAGTTCACTTAAATTACTGTTACATATATGTATATTTAATTGCTAGTTTGCTAGTCTTAATTTTATTATTATTATTATTTTATTCCATTACATGTTATTGTAATGATAACTTTATTCACTGGATTTGACATTTTTCCAGAAAATTCAGTTCAGTTTTTTTAGCCTGATAAACAAACAGTAGCTTGAAACATTATATCTTTTGGTGACCTGGATTTCAGTACCAGTGATAGTTTCTTGTAAACATAGTATTAAAATTATATTTATATTCATTCCCAGTGAAGGAATCACTGATTTCAGTCAAGGTCATATCTGGCCTACGTGTCAAATAACATGTATCAATTAGGGTTTTCCAGAGGATTGACCCTCATCCGGGACATTGTTTCGCTTATCAGTTGGGCTAATAACACATGTTATTATAGTAAACTAGTCAGTCGTAATTTATACCTTGGAGCTGAAAGGTACTTTTGTTGTTGACAGTTTGAGTTGAAATTTTTTCTATTTTGTGGAATTAATAATTTATTTACCCTGGAAAATAATAGTGATCATCAGAATTCTTTGACAAAGACATTTATTGAAAGTTATTCGGAATTCAAAAACTGGAATATTATTCTTTTTGTGATTCAACAAGGAACTCTTGACACATAAGGACAAAGCAGATTATCGAAGACTTCATCACCTTCCATCTTGGAATTTCGAACGGTGCTTCACTTAGAATTTTTTATTGATAGGACTTATATTTTTAAATTCCTGGATTAATATTTGGATTTGATTCATAAAGGGTAAGTCTTTTTTAATTCATTTTCATCTTGTTTTTCTAGGGAAATAAATTTTTTGTTAAATTTTACGAAGCTTGTTGGCTTCACTCTTTTCCTTTTTACTTTTGTTCGAGCCTAGACACGTAACAAGAAAAATCGATTGTTCATCCGGGGTATATGATTTTTAGCTAAAATATTTCAGAAAATTATTTTTCCAAATTTAAATTCCCTTAGTTTTCAGAATATTTTCAATCCCAAGTATTATTTCACAATTTGTTTGAAATCTTTAGTGAAATCGACAGGCTTTTCGACAATGTTATCAAAAGTGGAAACTTTTCTTTAAAATCCTACCCAGGAGCAGTTGGATTGTTTGATAAAAGATGAATTGCTTGAAGTTGCCAGAAAATGTGACCTTTCTGTGGCAAAAGCTTCTTTAACGAAGCAAGAAATAAAAAACATTTTGGTCCAGTATTTGGTAGGAAAGAATGTTTTGGATAAAAGTGTTTTGGCTTCGGTCAGTAAGTCTGTATCAGAATCTGACATAAAAGTAAACGAATTAAAATTAAAGTACAAAATGGAATTAGAGTTAAGGAAGCAGGAACTTCAGAAAGATAAAGAAGAAAAACAGATGCAATTGGAAAGAGAGAGAGAGAGAAAGACAAATGCAGTTACAGAAAGAACAAATACAGTTACAATTTGAGAAAGAGGAGAAAGAGATAGGCGAAAGATAAACAAATGCAATTAGATAATGAAAAGGGGAGAGCGAGAGAGAAATATGCAAATGCGAAAAGAGAAAGATGAAAGGTATTTCAAATTAGGTTAAAAGAAATAGAGCTGGCAAGTGAAAGGTACATTTCTACTTCACATATAAATTGAAGTTTTGATATAACTAAGAATTTTAAGGTAGTACCCCCTTTTAGCGAGAGAGAAGTAGACAAATATTTTCTTTATTTTGAAAAAGTTGCTGAAAATTTGAAACTGCCAAGGAAGCATTGGACTCAATTATTACAGTGTGTACTTTTTGGCAAAGCCCGAAATATCTATGCATCCCTGTCAGTACAGCAAAGTGCTGACTATGATCTGGTTAAGGAATGCATCTTAAAGGATTATGAGTTGGTCCCCGAGGCTTATCGGCAAAACTTCAGGAATTATGAAAAGAAGCTGGACAAACTTATGTCGAATTCGCAAGAGAAAAAGAGCAGTTATTTGATAGATGGTGCTTAGCCAAGAAAGTTGAACAAGATTATGAAAGTCTCAAACAAATTGTATTACTTGAAGAGTTCAAAAACTGCGTCCATAGTGACATTAAGACTTATCTTGACGAGCATAAGATCGAAATTTTGGAAAATGCTGCTCTTGCTGCAGCTGAGTATTTCTTAGCTCATAAAGTTCATGTTGTAAGCAAGTCTTCCATTGAGCAGTCTGCTGGTAGAAAAGCATTTCAGCCTAATACAAGTCCTTCTAAACCTCATTTGGCAAAACTTCTAAAACTCAAGCTTCTGATAAGCTTGATTCAAAATCCTTGTCTCTTCCTACGTGTACCTACTGCAAGAAGAAAGGACACGTTATTTCTGATTGCTTCAAATTGAAATATAAGCATCAGAATCAAGAAAGACCTATCCCAAATGCTCTTATTTCTAAGAGGTCAAGGTCACGGTCATGTATTGACAGCAATACATTTATTGGGTCTAATAAACCCCAGTCTGATTTTATTATGGAGAATTATGAAACATTCTTGTCGAAGGGTTCTATATCACTCTTGGATCTATATCACTCTTGGATGATTTGGCCAATCCTATCCCTATTAAAATTGTAAGAGACACAGGAGCTTTTCAGAGTCTTTTATTATCACATACTTTGCCTTTTTTGAGAAGTCTTCATCTAATGAGGGTGTTTTTATTCAGGGACTGGAGTGCGGCTTTGTTAATGTTCCTCTCCATTGTGTAAATTTGTTATCAGACTTAGTTTCAGGACCTGTGACAGTCGGAATAGTGTCTATTTTACCCGTTGAGGGCATTCATTTGTTACTAGTCAACGGCCTAGCTGGAGACAGGGTTGTGGTTAATCCACTTGTAACTGACAAGCCTTCTTTGGATCAGAAAGTTGATCCTATTGATAAAGAATTCTCTGATTTATACCCAGCTTGTGCAGTTACCAGAGCTATGGCAACAAAGCTCTTGAGAATGACGTACATAAGGAAAGTATTCGTTTAGCTGACACATATATTGGTCAGGCCTTTGATGAGGTCACTTTCACTCCTTCTTTGGATCAATCAAAAGGTATTGCTCACAGTGATCCTCTTGTAACTACTCATTCTCTTCTTTCTCATCAGGGTGACAAACGACAATCACTTGTCGTCGAACAGGAAAAAGATCCTGAAATCTCCTGTTTGGTTCAGAGGGCCATTAGCGAAACTGAAGCCACTGAAGTCCTTGTCTGTTATTTCATTAAAAAATGGAGACTTCCCGAGGTACCTGCTGGCGACGAATGGTCAGTGAACTATCAAATTGTAGTTCCAAAATCTTACAGACAGGAAATACTGGGTCTGACCCATGAAACTCCTTTGGCTTGCCATTTAGGGATTATTAAGACTTATCACAAGATCTTGAATCATTTTTATTGGCCAAAATTAAAAAGTGATGTTTGTAAATGCTGCAGATCTTGTCATACTTGTCAGATGGTAGGAAACCCCAATCAGCGGATACCTAAGGCTCATCTGCAACCTATTCCTGCATTTGACGAACCATTTAGCATTATAATGGTAGATTGTGTTGGTCCCTTATCTAAGACCAAGTCAGGCAAGCAATACTTGTTGACCATTATGTATGCGTCAAGAAGATTCCCAGAGGCAATTCCTTTGAGGAATATAAAAACTAAAGCAATAGTAAAAGTTTTGATCTAGTTTTTTACTCAGTTTGGCCTTCCCAAATCTGTCCAATCTGGTAAAGGGTCAAATTTTATGTCTGAAATTTTCCAGCTAATTATGCTTGAATTTGGCATTCAGCAATTTACGTCAAAAGTGAAAATATGCTTTCACAGAACTTAATGAAGAGAACTTTTGAGTGTAGTGATAAAGTTTTTCTCTCTTGCTCATTCTTCTAAATTTTCTTCAGATTAGGTAATACGGCCCTTACAAAGTTAGGAAGAAAATAAATAAGTTAAATTATAATAATAGTACTCCTGGGATGTAAATAAATTATAGGAGTACCAGTATATTAAGATAGATAGCCAGCATTTAATTTAGTTGTACCTTTCCCACTCACTGAGGACTGAAGTCAAGGAGCAGCAGGCAGGGTGAACCCTACAAAATTGGTTTCGAGAAAATTTCAAAAATAAAGGTTCCTACAGGGGCTGAAAAATAAGGTCAATAACGCTAAACCGAACCTCCTAACTTTTATTATTACCAAAACGGATAATGTTAGCTCATTTGTGTTATTTTATTTTTGACTTTTTTGTTTTTTATGTTATAGTGCGTTTAGTTTATTCCCGGGTCACTCAATGTTTGTCGGTCACCCTGCCTGCTGCTGTAAATTAAACAACCAGTATAAATATTATTAATAATGGTCGTTATAGGCGAACCACATTCAGCTAGATTAGCAAGAGAGCGATTAGAGGCAATTAAAAAATATTTACCTGTTCGTGATGCTGTCAAGCAACAATTACAACAACGACAAGAATCTCATGTTGAATTTGAAGAGGATACAAAGCAATTATTTAAACCCATTACAGAAACCACTAAACCTCTTCTTCTTGTTTTAGAGAAAACCGCTGAGGCAACTGAAAAAATAGCGGAGAGAACAAAACAGACAAAAAACTTTTACGTGGACTTCCAGCTGATATAGCTGCTGCTCAACCAATACCTGTAGTCGCTGAAGCATTAGCCCCTAAACAAAAACGTTTTGTTGAACTAATAAATAAAGTTAATGAAAATACTGTTGAAGTAATTAAGAATGACATTAAAAATATGAAACAATTAGCTGAATTTGCTTTGGATGGTTTTAGTCAAAGAAATCAATTAATGAAATCTGAACACGTTAAGAATATTAAAAATCGTGAACAATGGCAAAAAGCATTATATCGCATACGATATAATGTTGAAAAAGTTAATACTGATGATCCATTATATCGGGATTATCTTTATGAAGTTGATAATTTAATTCAATCAAGAAGAGAAGAAGCAAAACAAATTAGGGAACAGAAACAACTAAAAAAGGAAGAAAGAAGAAAAGCAAAACAGGAAGAAGCAGCAAGACCAAAACGAAAATATACAAAAAGAACACAAGCTCCTCCTCCTGAAACATTGGAATCACCATTACCACCACAACAACAACCATTGCCATCACGATCACCAATGGAAGAAGCAACTAGTGTGTTAGAATTACAGAGAGATACTGGAGAGGGAAATATAGAGAAGAAAAGGCAGCGATCAATATTAACTCAACCGGGCGCAGGAAGACCAGGGGGAATGGCATCATTGGGAAGAGTAGGAGTTGAGGCGTTGGAACGTTATAAATTGGCGAAAAAGAGAGAAAAAGCAGCAAAACTAGAATTCATTGAAAAATTACTTAATAAATCTGATAAGGAAGAATTAATGATATATCTGACGGAAGTGAGAGAATATAAACAGAATTTGATGGAACGATTATCAAAGGAAAAATATAAGGTTCCTAGAGAGACTTTACAAGAAAAAATAATAGAATTATCAGAATTTGAAGAAAAGCTGAATTCAGGTTTAAAAGAACCTTCTACTGGAAGTGGTCTCTCTACTGGAGGTGATTTTACTCTATGTCCTAATAACGTTATTTTTGACGTTGAACGTCTCGAAATTCTCATTGGAGGAAAACGAGCTGGCAATAATTCTCCAGAAATAATTAACGAAGCAGCCGATATTTGCAGACGATTATTTACTAGCGGTATCATGGACGTTGATGTTTATCAGTCTCTTATTAATGAAATTGCCGATGACTACTACAGTGACTAAGTACGTAATTAAATACAATTACTATAATAAAATGATCATACATAGTACTCAACGTGGACCAACCATGGTCAGGGTAATAAACTCACGATTACCAGTATACAAAACAACCTACGGAGATGGACTAGGTGATGTTGTTCAGGGTCTATTTAAAAGGATAGCCCCAAAAGCAATACCGATCGCAAAGCAACTGGGAATGAACGCTATTGATGTTGTTCGTGAAAAAGGTATTGGTGCTATGGGTAATCTCGCTGGTAAAGCGTTTTCAGCGATCAAAGATAGACTAGCACGATTAATACGACTAAAACCTCAACCACCAATAAAATTACCTAGTACTAAAGTAATGCCTACAAATGTCAGTAAAATAATAAATCAAGTTGCTAATCAAACACTAGCAGAGTTGGCTGATGTACCAATGTCAGAAAAAGAAAAAAATATAACAGCTAGCTTTGTTAATAATGGTATTATGGCGTTATTTGACAGCGCAACGTACATGGTTGACGGAAAAAATATTGAATCAATCCAGAAAGACGTTGACGTTGCAACGACAATACTTGGCCTTGCAAGATACAGCGACGATTATTCAAGATCAACCGGTCCATCAATGATGTTCGTAAAGGATACTTCTAACCACCCTGATAACAGACAATATGATATAAGACGACCAAGAAACTTCGCCGGCGCCGCTGACGTTGATGTAAATCCAGTGGTTCATGGTGCTAATCCAGAATTTAACTTAGGATTTGCAGCACGTAGATCAATGTTGAAAGATAATAGAAGGTTGTTTTCATGTGCGATTCCACTATCACATATATTTGGATTTTGCAGAAACGTCAGAAAAGTTATTTTTGGAGCCAAACATACGGTTGTACTTGTACGAAAAACAACTGACAATGATGCAATATGGCGACCTATTGGTGATCCTGGTAAAGTAATTCTTACTAAGCTTTCATTATGGATGCCAGTAATGACTCCAACAATACCTGAAGAAGAACGTCTACTCTCTTTTATGAATCAAGGTGGTAAATCGATGTTATCGTGGTTGACAATGACCACAGATGCTATCCAGAGTAATATTAATGGTTTATTTACATGGCAAATAGCCTCTCAACAGAGAATAGCCGCACCACGACATATATTCATTGCGCTTCAAGATGCTGCACGGGTGGATAATCAAACACGTAGCATTATGATATTTGACAATCTTGGTGTTTCCGAGGTTTCTTTAAGAATAAATGGACATCAAGAACCATCTGAGGATATTTTATTAAATTTTGATCAAAATCATGTAGCACGTGCATATCATCGTCTGATGACGTTCATGGGACGTGATCAAAATATTGATACTGGTTTACAAATATCACAGTTAGATTTTACAACTTTATATCCAATTTATTACTTTTCGCTCGAACATTTAGATTTAACCAGACAGTCAGTAGTCGATATACACTTTCGAGCTCGTGTGACAATAGGAGCTATTGCCAATTACAGAGCAATTGCTGTCATACTCAGCGATAAATCAATGTTACTTGAAGGTGTTGGTGGACGAATGAGAGTCGTTGATGCTCCAGTAGAAAACATGTAATTAGATCGTTTATGAATATTATAATGTCGTATAATCACGTTAGTGTTAGTCTGACTCCTGGTCAGATTAAAAGGATACAATCAGCATCAAAAAATGACTGTGGATTAAAAATATTGCTAAAGAAAGATCAGATGAGCGGTTCAAATAAATTATCTCTTACAGAACGTCAGCTCAGGCATTTCAATGAAGCCAAAAAATCAAATAAAGGTATAAAACTTAATCTTTCTGCGGGTGCCATTAAAGATATCATTAAGACGGGTGGTATATTTCCACTTCTTGCTGCTATACCAGTATTAATAGCCGCTGCAGCCTCAGCTGTTGCAAAAGCAGCTGCATTAGGCGCTGTTGGAATCGCTGCTGGAATGGCATTAAAGAACGCAACAGGAAAGGGAATTTAAAAAAGGGAAGGGGTCTAAGATTACCAGGGACTCCACATTCATGGTATGGAAAAGGCCTAAGATTACCAGAGACAGTTTACTGATATCTCCTATGTCCAATTTTGATTTACTAGATGCTGCTAAAAAATTAAAAATAAAAAATTTTAGAGGAGTTTTTATGCGTGATCAATTACCGAAACAACCAAACAATATTGAAACCGGTATTATTAATCTCGATGAAAACTCTGGTCCAGGCACACATTGGGTTGGATATGCAATTGATCCACGTGGAATTATTTATTTTGATTCATATGGACTAGCTCCACCAAAAGAATTCTTAAAGTATATTAGCGGCGATCAAAGTACTCCAATATGGTATTCAACGTTACCAACACAAACATTAACTGATCCACCAATATGTGGTCGAGAAGTACTTAACGTACTTGATGCTGTATCAAAATCAACAAAACCACCTCACAAAGTTGTACAAGAATATACTACGACGTCACATTTAAACAGACATTAGTAAATATAATGGTGGACATTTACGGAAGATCTTCTCGTGGTAAAGCTCAGCAGCAAGCTGATTTATCTAAATACGCAACTCTCGATCAGCTCAGAAATGAGATTGATGATTTATTAAACATAACCAGTGTTGATCAAAATGAAGTAGTTGTTTTTCAGGATAAACAAGGACGATTAAAAACTAGTAATATACAACTACCAGATGTACTTATACGAGTTCCTAATGAGGTTGTTAATAATATAGTTACTTTTACTGATCAGGGTAAAATACAAGATTCCGGTACGTCAGTCAGCGATTATATTAAGAAAGCTGGTGATTCGTTCACGGGTAGCATTATTATGAATCAAAATAAAATTATAGACCTTGGAAACCCAGTCACAGATACAGACGCCGCAACAAAGAAATATGTCGACGATCAAGAATCTAAGTACGTATTGGCCAACGGCGGTATAATGCGTGCATTTCTCAACATAAATAATAATGGTATTAATAATCTTAGAACACCGGAAGTAGATTCTGATGCTGTGACGAAGAAATATGTAGACGATAGCAACATTCCTATAACAACTTCGCTAGCTACAATCAATACTGAAATGACTACACTAAATAATACTTTTTCTAGACATGTAGAAACGTTCTTAAATTTTCGTAGAAATGTAAACAAAACCATTAAAGATTTTTTGGGGGAACAACCAACCGTTGACATAAACCTCTTCGACGTTAACATGAAATTCAATGATATTGTCAGTGGAATACCTAATATTGTTCAAAAAACTAATCTGATTAAAATTCCACACGGACAAATTAAAAATATCGTGTACACAGTAGCATCAGGATCAACAACATGGACACCGCAAAATAACACACTCGAACATACCGTAGAAGTAACTGGGTTATACAGGTTATCTATGTACTGTTCGGAAATTACTGTTGCAACTTCATTATCACCAAATGTATATCATAATCCTCTATTGGTGATGATAACCAAGAATATGAAAGAAATCTTTACGCTGATATCAACGGAAATACCTCCGAGACGTTACTGGTGGTGCCTAGAATTCGTAACTGAAACTTAATTAAATGACGTTGTTAGTATAATGGATCAACCACAGTCTTGCATCGACGTTCAACGTTACAGATACAATCAAGTATTTGAGCGTTTGACTAAACTAAATAATTTTATCGACTATTATAACACGAAAATAAAAAAATACAAAAGGCGTATAGTTGTTATTGATGTAGTTGTTTACTCGGTTTCTGCTGTTATTGCTGGAACAGGATTATTATTATCAACATTGACGATGACAGCACCTACTGTTATAACCATCATTGTTTCAGCATCAACGACTATTGCTGGTGTTCTCGGTATTATAGCCAAAAAGATAGATACCTGTACAAATGCTAAATTGCACGATTATATGATTAAATTACATACAGTGGCAGAGGCATGCTCTAAACTATCTTTGTACATTTCTTCGTGTGTCAGTGATGGTGAAATATCCGATACTGAATTCGCGATGATGATGAAAACCTATGATGACGCTTTTAAGGTGATCGCTAATGATTTTAACGAATTAAATAACAACGATAATAATAATGACAGACAGGGAGTTACTTCAGCAGATCGTCACTAATACGACTCCGTCAAAAACTACTGTGATATCGTTAAGTTCGACCAATCTTGAATTTAGTGTCAATTTTCCAACATCAGTTCCTGCAAAATAAATAGCATTAGCACAATTGCGAGTTTATTATAGCTGGCCAAATATTAGATCAAAACCATTTGGTGGACTACAGCCAAATAATTCATTAGTATTCGCCAATAAGAATAAGCCTGATGGAACTCCTGATTGGCAAGTAGTTGCTATTCCAACAGGCAGTTATCAAATAGAACAGATTAATGATGAGTTCCAACGCAGAATTAAATCTATTACAGGAAAAGAATCAAAAATAGCAATTACTGTTTACGAACCAACACTATCTGCGGTTATTGAAATAAATTCCCCTGATTATTCTGTAGATATTTATCAAAGTTCGATTAGATCAGTATTAGGATGGCCTGATGTTCCACCGGTTTATCAAGGACCACCAGAGCCACAACGATCTGACTTCGTCGTTGATGTTGAAAAATTTATAAAACTTCCAGAATATCGAAAAACTTATCCGTTTATAGAGATTCCGGATGCTTATCGTGGTTATGCACAGTATACTCATTTTATAGATTTCGTTCGGGGTAAAGGTACAACAAGAATAGCAACAATTAATGTTGAAGAAATTAACTCAAAATCAAGACCAATTAAATCTGAACATGGACGTGTACTTAATGATCTAAGAAATTTATTTTCCAGCATCAGTACTTCCTACAACGATGACTTAAAAAATCAAATAATTGAAACAATACAACATTTGAATCAGGTTGCATCAGACTTAGAATATGTAAATAAGGCTATCGTTGATAGAGAAAAAACATTAAACGTACCGGTAGATAGATTTCTTAGTACTTATATAGTTAATGAAGATGATCCTATTCAGCGTGTAAGCTATAAACGTTTATTTAAAACAGTATTTCTTAAATATTATGGAATCACAGAAGAACAGCTACCAACATTTGTAATTCCGGGATTTAACTCTGAGGAGCTAAAGAAGTCAGTTAATGATCTTATTGTTGAACACTTTAAAAGAAGATGTGATTCATGGAAAAAATTAATACCCACACCAACTATTCTTAAATATAATAATGATCCACATGGTGGAGGTCGCCATATCTCACCTGGTATTGTTAATATAACATCAACGATCGCGGTCAATCTAGTATGCGACGTAATTGATGACAGCTATCAAGTAGATCTTTCAAAGTCTAACCAGGCCCAACAGGGGTATATACTATATGCATTCAGTCCTAAAGATCCGCCCGGGTGGTTAATTATATCTGAGCCAATTAATCCAATTTATCTACGTGTACATAATCCATTATTGTCAAGAATAAATTTCAAACTTGCTGACCAGACAGGAAACATTTTGGATCTACGAGGAGAGTCTCTTAATATTAATTTGTATATACGCTCGTAGAACGTCCGAGTAAATAATCAGGGGAAAAAAGTAATCTGATTCTGAAATAATATATATTTTTTACCGATTTTTAATAATCTGATGAGTAAATATATGAAATAGTTAGAAATTGCTTTATCTGATGGGTAAATAGGTACTCTAATTCATGAAATAGTCCGAAATTTCTTTATCTGATGGGTAAATAGGTACTCTAATTCATGAAATAGTCAGAAATTTCTTTATCTGATGGGTAAATTACTAATCAAAATTAATAATAATCAATTCCTATGATTAAAGCAATTGTGTATATAATAAAGCAAGATAACTCTGCTATCTCTTCTGCGGAGTACATTGAACGATTATTTCCCTTATTACTACGTCGTTACCTGTACAAACCCAGTTGTATATACGTGTATCGAACAAAGCGTATTAGTCCGTCTGTCTGTTAATCCTTACAGGTTTGTTAAAAACCAACCTGTTTGATATATTCTTGCCCTATAATGTGAACAGTGTTGTATTCTGATAGCAATTTTAAAACCTTAAAACAAAAAATATATGTATATAAGGCCGTACTGGGAACAGGATGTACTTTATCGATTTTGTGTGGGGTTGGCTTACGTATGACTCAGACTGGCACGTATATTACCTGTGTCTGTAATTTAAATTATTTCGTTTATATATACGAGTGGTAATATATTTTATTCGTTTTATATATACGAGTGGTGAATATATTTTAATAAAATCATAACTTTCTTGATTTATTTAGAAAATGTAATGCTCTCTCGTGTTAGTCATATACTATATAGTAATTTCTCGAACATATACACTCAACCGAATGTCATAGCTCAGTGTAAGAATATTTGAATTCTGGTGCTGAAGGTCTGTCGTTCGATTCCCATGGCCGCGGGGGTGGGTATATGGTCCAAGGGTTGCCAATTTTATTAAGATTGGGGGGCACCGCCCCGAGGTTTCATGAACCCCTCACCACGTCACGCCACGTGGTGAGTGCATTTTGCATTTACCCCGGGGTTTGATTTGGTGGGGGGTTATATGAAACCGCAATGCCTAGATACCCCCTAAAATAATCAGTAGCATGCCTGAACTCTCTACCTCATTTGAAAGACCCCCACAAGGAAACATTCAGAAAGAATGCTAGCCAATAGAAACAGAACATGGGGTGCCAATAACGGTCATAAGAAAGACATCATCATGCAAAAAAAGGACTCCATGAAAGACACAAAGGCTATCAGGGGGCCAAGTGACGGGTAACCGCTTAGGATGCTACTGATTATTTTTGATATTTTTAATAATAATAAAAATTAAGTCAGTCAAGAATGTCAATTATTTTTTATTTTAAAGAAATATTTATATATATAATGAACCAAGAAAACATTAATGATATTATTTCTGCTATTAAAAATTTAAAACATACGGGGAATAAATCTCTCTGATAATCTCGATCCTGGAAAAATATTATGCGATTATGAAATATTAAAACAACGAAAAATCGACAATAAATGCACATTACCATCCAATTATAAATTCGTAAAATTAATCTATCAGTCTATGTTAGAATCCTTGGCAATGGTAAATGAAAAACAGGTAAAGCTATTTGCGCCTCTTGCACGTTCGATCGAAAATATCAGATCCGAACTATCTCGTGAATACGAGAAAAAGAAGATTGTGGATAATCGCGTAATGCAATTAAGAAAAATTATGTTATTTGATTCTGTCGAAAATGAAAGTGACACTGAGAACAGCGACGGTGAAGATACCCATGGCAAAATATAGTCGAATTATATACAATTTATTTATTAAGAGTACAGAGTTAGATATATTTAAATATTATCGGCTGATCGTATTTTATTGAATATGTAGATCTAATAATATTATCTGCAACACGTTTTACTGAAGCAGGATGTATGCTAAAATATTTGGCAGCTGCATTAATTGAGGGAAAAATTATTTCTTGGTATGTTTCTGTATTTATGGATTTAATAGCTCTCTTTTTAAATACTTTACACCTTCCTGTATTTCCACGTGCAGAATTCTGACTAGGTGTAATAACTTGCAGGTTAGATAACCGATTATTCTGGGGATCTCCATCAATATGATCAACTACAAGTCCATTTTTAACTACTCCATGAAAACATTCGAATACGAATCTATTTGATCGATAATATTTTCTCCCAGCAGTAAACCCAAAATAACCAAATCTATTAACACTACCGACTGGTTTTTTTCAATCTACAGTTTTGATCACACCATCTCGTGATGCTTCATAATTTGTATATACTGGATGTTTAACAAATTCGTATTTATTACGAAATGCTTCTTTTCTTAGTTCTCTTATAAAGTTTTTGTCGATATCATCATCGTGGGTCTGATTTGTTTGATTCATTATATATAAATTACATTTGTTTAAATCATTATTTGTCTGAGTCATTTTATATAATAATATTATTTGTTTAAATCATTGTTTTGAAATCTAACCAGATAATCTTCTACGGTTTTAATAGGAGATTTACGTGACAATGTATTATTTTTTTGGTCATAATATCGTTTTAGTTCCCTGTATTTTTTTCCGCCACATTTTAAACACAATTGAGTTTTTCCTCTTACTCCAACACCGCATTGCACACATGGTATTGGTCCCGTACTTCCATTTTTGATGCTTTGCGCATGATTTCCGCAGTATTTGTTCATGCACGATTTAGTACAAAGAGAAGTATATCCAATTTTGAGCCAAGCACATTTGTTCTTTGTTTCAATCATTATATATATATGCTAAAATTTTAATTTAAATATTTGTCTTAATTATATGAACGAATTATCGGCAATTGAATCTAAAAGAGCTAGATTCGATCTCGACAGACTATCAGAATATAAATATAGTACTTTGATGCAAGATCTGGCATTAACAAATGAGGATATAACCGAACGTATCCGTGGAGCAAAGAAGGAATTTCGTGATGATGGTGCTGCTCATGTGTGGTCAACATTCAGAGTCGGAAATGTTACTAATATGATGACTGACAAACGGGGAAAAGCAATTATTAATCACCTTGATGATCAAAAATATTTTATTTTAATAAAATGTATTGTAAATACAGAAGAAAATACTTGGATTATTCGTGACAAGCGCGATCCAGTACGCATACATTCAGGAAGTAATATTGTTCTCTTGAATAATAAATCTAAACCCGGAATACTAACCGGTGTTGACAAATTATATTATGAACGTGCATATCCAGTTACTGCAGTTGTATATGCAATATATCCGCTGAATAATAAACCTGACGTCAATAATCTTAAGCCGATGAGACTGTCAGAGTCAAGAATAAACTGTGTAGCTGAACGAGTTACAGAACATTTCATAAATGCGATACGTGGTAATGGTTTAACAGATTTAAGGCGTAAAAAAATAAATACTTGGGCAGAATCAGTTAAAGATACCGGAGCATCTATTAAAGATGTTGCTGATCTAGAAAAGAAATTAAGATTTCCAATAACAGTAAAGACGCTGACGGGAGAGATTTTATATAAATCAAAATACATAAAAAATGGAGCTCCTATAGATATTATTGATCATAATTCGCATGCGTGGACCTCAGCAGTAACAATATTTCCACGAGATAGAACGGCTAAATTTTATGATGGTCATATATTTGATTTTATCAAAAATATCAGTAAAAGTGACCCTGTATCCGTTTGGTTATTTCAAAGTTCAGAATATGATTATTACGATCAGTTTGTACGGCCTAATGGTGATATTTACCGTACAGAATCTCTTAATGTAGAAATGGAACATCTTGCGCTGAAATATGCTTCAGACGATGTCAAAGTTAGACAATTATTAAATAATTGTTTTACAGTTCCATCTGTAGCGGCTCATTTCGCTCAGGAGAAAAATTTATGGAAACGAACACGATCGGAATTTCTTGAAGATATCCATAAAAGCTGCGTAGAATATGGACACGGAGGATTGTGGAATACTAAATATAAGTATAATGACTTTATATCTGTTGATATGGTAGCATGTTATCCTGGAAGTTTTCTTGGATACGGAGAATGTTCTGAATACTTTAAGAGATTCGGACATCCATCACACAAGATGACCAGGGTTGCGATAAACGGACATTTACCAGATTTTAACTTAACCGGATTTGCTCATGTAGAATCATTTGAGTTTGCAGAAAATCTCCATCCGATTACTTATACTTGGTTTGGAAGACATTTTTCAGAAAAATGTTGGGTTCCAATAGTACTATTGCGATATATGCTTGATGCTGGAATTTTAATATCTTTACAGGTGAGTGAGGCAATTATATCGTATCGGTTACAAAAGCAAGTTTGGTTACCAGAACCAAATAGATTTAATATTGATGATGCCAGGAAAGAATTTCCTAATCTTAATGAAGATGACATTATTAAAATTACTAATAATATACGTAAATGCAGGAACGAGCATGATGAGAAACTTGCAAAAGATCTTGGTAGAAAGATAATTGGTAAATTTACTCAAGGAGGAGCATATGATCATAAAAGACACTGTACGAGATTGATTATGGACGATGCTGAACTCGATTTTATAATAGCTGATACAACGGAAAAAAAACACATTTATAAATCGGAGTAATGCTTATTTGTCAGACGGAACCAAACTAGGTACAATTGTGGGTTATCTTGATGGTGACTCACCACAATTTACTCATTTAAGATCATCTATGTTGGCATATGTTTCTATAAATCTAATGTCTATGATAAATAGATTTCCTCTTGATGCTGTCAGAGTCGCCACGGATTCGTTCTACATAAATAAAAAATATACGGATTTGTTAAAACCGCTACTTGGTAATGGTGAATGGGGATCATGGAGAATAAAACAAGAAAATATACTTAGTTATTCTGAATCTGCCGACGTTGAAATTAAGGAAATATATTACAAAAATAATAATCAAGTATCAAAGTCACCAGCACCATCTGTATATGATCCTGTGGCTAGACATAAAACTGTTTATCTTAATGGATGCGGTGGTTCAGGTAAAACAACGCGTGTGATTAAATTATTCATGAATAATAATTCAGATATAATTGTTTTGACACCGACACATAAACTCGCCAGAGAAATAAAAGAGCGAGGAGTAAAATCGTGTACATACCATAGTTTCTTTAGATGGTGTTGAGACACATGGACTCCTGAACGAATGGGTGAGAAATATATACCTAAATATATTATATGGGACGAGATATGCACGGTGTCGTTAGAAATATTAAAAACATTTCTTGATTGGCTATTGACAAAGAATACTGCTGTAATAATGTGTGGTGATCATGGTCAACCACCACCCTTTATTGGTCAGTCTCCACATGAATGGCTGAAGTATAACGTAGATTATTATGAAGAAATAAATGATGACCATAGAGCTATTGACGAACCGCTAAAGGAGTTTAAAAGATTAATCAGACTACAACCAGACAGAGTACAATGTGAAATAATGCGAGGAGTAATTCCAGAGACTTCTATGAATGATTTTCTAAATTTATGGAATCCCGCTGATTTAATAGTTGCAAGTAGAAAGATAGTTCGTGATGAATACAGGATAAATTATTTCTGTTACATAAAGAAAAGTTTTCAGATCTACCTGTACCATTATGTTATCGCCCAGCAGATACTCGACGACAGAATATTGATGTTGAAATTCCTGGTGGTGGAATACAGAATCTTGTCTTGAACGATATTATTTTAGTCGATATTAATGTTGTTGAGAATGCGCTGAGTATAAATAAATCACCGTGGACGTTAGGATATAACTATTCACTCGTCACAGGGGTTAACTATTTCTGATACAAATATCTGGATTATAGATGATCGGATCGAATGGTCAAATTTAGTCTATCTCGCAGTTTCTAGAGTCAGAAGAATATCTCAACTACATAGGGTTATTATAAATTTTACAGAAAATAATGATCAAACTGTTAATAAAGACGTAATAAGAAAAAAACTATCTGGTTATAAGCAATGTGACAAAAAAAATAATCGTGACTTTGATATTGATACTGATATTATTATAACACTAAAACAACAACAGAATAATCATTGTGCAAGTTGTAACTGTAATATGTTATGGCAATATTCGAATAATAATCCAAGACAATTTAGCGTAGACAGAATTAATAGTGATCTTGGTCATACACGTAATAATGTGATGCTGACCTGTCTTGAATGCAATCGACGTAGAGGTTCTGGTTATGTAATTGTATGTGGTGGTAATTGTGTGTCTTTAGGAATTACCTGTAATTGTTCACGTACAAATCCACGATGAGGGGCTGTCGAATCTAATCTGTAGATTGAGGTCTACCAGTAGATCTTACCACGCTAGAAATTGTATGTGTAGTCACGCTCCAGATAGGATCAGTTGCTCTTTTTTTTGCCACCTTCAAGTTCGTCAGGTTCATATAAATATCTTACAGTTACATTACCTAATACTGGTTGAGGTTGTTGTCTGTCATTGCTACGGGGTATATATTTTTTTGTAATCGCATTAGAAGGTTTCATGGAAGTTGAACGAGTAATTTCGTTATTTAACGCAGCTATCACACTTGGTAACCTTGCAATCCATTCACGAGATCTCTCACCGGACTTAAAGTCAGTAGATATTTCTTTTGCGTATTGGTATCCAAATAACCTCTCAGCATGTGTTCGATTAAATCGTTCAACAATTGCCTGATCACGATGAATTTCAGTATGTCCTCGTCTGATTTTAACGTTATGTTACTGCACCAAGAAATTCTTTGCCAGGATCAACCTGTAATAACTGTGGCCATCGCAAAGCTCCTCGCTGATAAATTCGTTCAAACGCAGATGCAACTTCAGATGCTGTCTTTGTTGATAATGGTTCCGCTTCTTTATATCTACTTGCAACATCAACGACAGTTAATGCGTATTTGTACGTGAGTGATTGACGTTTACCAATTTTAATGGTATCGTGTGGTAAAAATAAAATATCCGCTTGATGAACCTCATTAGAGACGCTGACATCAAAATGTGCATATTGAATTTTTTTAGGTGGTGGTAGATAAATTGGCCATATTGCCTGTCGTGCTAACCACGCTGCAGCAACAGAACGTGAAACGTTTGCTGCTTCAGATTATTTACTAATAGCTGATCTGCCTCTCCAATATCCTCTTGGGCTATAATAAATGGATTCCATTATAATAGTTATATAATTAATTACCAGCCCCTAACATTATTTTACCTTTCATGGCGGATTTTACTAGAAAACTAGCGAGTTTTTCTCTAACAGATTTATTAGGTATAGAATTTAACGCATGAATCAGTTTTATATCTGCGAGATGCCTTTGTTGTAAATCTTTATTTTTATACGCAACGTCATGAACATGACACGCTTGATCAATCTTATTTATTGGATACTCTCCTGATCTTGGTTGATCTTGATTATCAAGTCGGATATCAAGTCGAGTTCCGGGACCGCAATAATTATATCCAGGAAGTTGTTTCTCACCGGGGTATTTAGCCCATGGAGTTCCTGGTAACTTTCCTAATAAAGCGGCTATATCTCCACCTGTCTTTGTTTTGACAAATTTGTATTTCTTCGTGCCACATTTTACACATTTGCCTGTCAGAGAACGTCGTTTATTCTTCGTTGTTATCGTTGTTAATTCAGCAGTGGGTGTAGATGCTCTACATCGAACACAATATAAATCCATAATATTAATAATATGGATATAATTGACTTTTCGGCGACACGAAAACAGGAACCAGTAAAACATCATCCAGCATTACCAAATTCGATAAGGATGATTATAATAGGTCCATCTGGATCAGGTAAAACACAACTATTATTAAATTTAATAATGCCATGGTTGAGATGGAGTAAACTGTATTTAGTAGCACCAACTGCAGATGATCAACAATGCTACGATGTACTCAGCGATTTTAATGAGAAAGCGAAATTAATTAATGAAGAAGGTGAAGATAATGATATTATTGATTTTATAACAGATATTAATAAAGCACCGTCCATAGATGACCTAGATAGATTTATTAATAATCTAGTAGTATATGACGACGTGATGATGGATAAACAAACAAATCAAGCTACGATATTTTCCAAAGGTAGACACAAAAATACAGATGTTATATACGTCACTCAGCGTTATACACAAATACCTAAAGTGATCAGAGACAACTGCAATATTTTAGTAATGTTTAATGGAGTAGATAATTATACTTTACAGAATATTTATTATACTTGGTGTTCAGGGGATATGGACATGATTAAGTTTAAAAACTTCTTTTCAAAAGCACAAGCTGTTCCGTTTGGATTTATTACAATAAATTTACATGATCCAAGATCCAGATATCGTATAGGTTTAGATAAAATCTTTGGTTAATTTACAGCAGCAGGCAGGGTGAACGACAAAAATTGAGTGACCCGCGAGTAAACTAAACGCACTATAACATAAAAAACAAAGATTCAAAAATAAAATAACAAAAATGAGCTAACATTATCCGTTTTGGTAATAATAAAAGTTAGGAGGTTAGGTTTAGCGTTATTGACATTTTTTTTTCAGCCCCCGTAGGAACCTTTATTTTATGAAAAACTTGCTCGAAACCAATTTGTAGGGTTCACTCTGCCTGCTGCTGAAGGAATTCAATCGGGCACTATTGATTTTGGAACGTCAAATCTTCGGAATTCAGAAATTATGAATGTTCTGCACCAGAAACTTTCACATTTGCAACAACAAGAAAGAGATGAACTTAACAGTTATGATTCGAATATGAGCACTTATTTCCAGATGTTCCTACAAGAACAAACACAATTTTTCATGACGTTGAAATTGTAAATTCAAAACCTATGAAACAATACCCATACAGGATGAACCCTTTCAAACAGGAATACTTGAAAAGAGAAATTCAGTATTTGTTGTAGAATGATTTCATAGAGTCCAGTAAAAGTGACTGGAGTTAACCATGTATACTTGTTCCGAAACCAGATAAAACTTTCCGTATGTGCACTGATTATAGGAACTTGACTAAAAGAGATTCAATTCCATTAATAAGAATTGATGACTGCATTTTTAACACTGGAAATGCCAAGCATGTCACCAAATTTGACCTTCTGAAAGGATTTTGGCAAATTCCACTAACGGAATGGGCAAAGGAAATGTCCGCATTCCTAACTCCAGATGGACTTTATCAATACAAAGTGATGCCGTTTGGCATGAAGGGTTCTTTTTTGTGTTGTTACTTTTATAAGAGCCTAGACACATAACAATTAAATAGCAAACTAAATGTTCGTTTTGATAAAATAAGTAATTAACAATTACAGTCAGAGTTTGTACTAATGAATGTTAATCTAAACTTAGCTTTAATTGGACACATTCCCATTAATTTTAATCTTTTTGTACCATGTTTATACTTTAGTTTTCAAACAGATATCAGTTAGATGTCATTGGTCAAGTATAAGCACACGTCAAGTCGATGACCAATGTCAAGTACAACACCATTAATCTTTGATCATGACATAATACTGGAATACTTAAAGTCTCATCTGAAAAAAGGAAATATTGAAAGAATGGTATTTAGACCTTCTTCGCCGTTATAAAATCCCACCGACTGTTATAATGGGGAGAGTATTAAAGTGTCGAATTCTTGTTTGTTTGTTTTTTTCTACTTGTTGCTTCTCAGATGTTTGATCTTTTTCATTTTTGCCTGTATGCATCTCTCTCTTTGTTTTAAGAAAATTGTAGATGTTCTAATATCGAGTTTCTGAAAAGTACAGCTGGGACCACATTGCTATATTGGTACATTTCAGTGTAGATTTTGTCTACCATTAGACTTTATTTTTGTTTAGTAATGACAATTGATTCCCTGGAGAGGACCATATCAACATCCTTATTGGTACAGAATACTATACCATCCCACAAGTAATGTTAGTTTCAAATAGATGTCCACATTGTCACATGTAATGTTATAGTTCAATAATGGCACTTTAGACTGCTATTGTTTCATTTTCAATACTCCCACACCTGTCCAAACGCTAATGTCAAATTGCCAAGATTCCATATCACCTAAAGCGCAAATGTTAGACTCCCATAGATTCCATACCGTCCGAAACAATACATTTCTACAGACCCCCGTAGGGTCCCATATCTGCTGTGATGTTAACTTCTCATAGACCACATACTTCCTCAGGTTTATCTGTAATGTCAAATTCTCTCAGATCTGATATTGGTCCTAAAATTGACTGTAATGCAATATTCTGAAAGAAGCAATCATGTTTCTCTGTACTACTAACATGTATGCTTATATTCCCACTGAGATTTTCTTCTCTCTCCTGATATAATCTCATAGATTCAGTATTAGCCTCTACAATTTCGGATGCATACTCGAAGGTATTTATGACATCTATATAAGAACTTTTTAATCTTTATGTATTTATTTATTGCTTTACCCTTGCACCTCCCCGACTGGTCCGGGATAACATTCATCCCATCGAAGGCGATTTAACTCTAGTTTATTGTATGCTCAGCTTAAAGATAATGATATTAGTTTTTCTCAAGATCTATCATATGATAACTACGCAGTCATCTGGTGTGAGGGTGTCTTTCGAAACCACACAATACGGCAGCTGTTATTAGTTTCCCATGAATCTAGCTGCGTATTCTATTCTTCAATCTGTCCTGGAGTTAGCGGATTAAACCAAACCTTGGCCTCTCTTCCTAGTGAATCATAATGAAACATCTGTCGTCGAAGAGAGTTATATTTAGTTGAAATATTAGACTGATTTGCACTAGATACACTAGGTTATGCTGTTCAACATGTTTTACTTTAACAGCACTAGGCGCTTGAATAAGTGAAATGTGTCATTTTGAAATGATGTCTTAGAGGGTTTATAATGTTCAAACAGCAAAGTCCTATCGACTCTCAGTCAGTCTAAAGCAACGCTCTTCAGAAGAAAACGGTAAAAGAAAAGATACATTATACAACATATTTATAAGGTCAACGGAGTATAATATGCTAGGTAGCTTGACTTTAGGCAACTTTTTCAACCTATTAAATGCCGAATAAGCGTAGACGTTGTGTTGTGAATGCAACACTGGTAAAATAATGTAAACTGCATTACGGTTCTTTAAACGTCTAAAGTCAATGTCCATTTTCATTTTATTCTATTTTTATTTTGTTATTTGCGTGATTTATTTGTCATTGATTTGCATTTATGATAACATACATGTTCATTATGTCATAATTCATGTTTATTGTGCAACGCTATATGCTCTTTTATAACTGAGGTCTTTCCTCGTAAGCAGATTTTGTTTTAAACGTGTTAGTGTTGGAGGTGGGGGTTAGGGTACATCAATAGGATATTCCATTTTTTTTTTTTTTCTTCTTCTCGTGGAATCATTCAAAGTATTATTATAGAACAGAAGAATTTTATCATAAAATAATAACATGCCGCCAACATTTATGATGTTTGCTACATGTTTTGAGACTGATTAATCCCCACCCTTCATATCCACCTCGTGCTAGTCACCAGTTTATAGCCATGCACTTTATAAAGGGTAGGGTGGATTCTCTGTGCATGTGACAACCAGCCACATCCGTTAAGAGGATTTTTATGTGAACTGAGTCACACACACACACACACACACACACACACACAAACACACACACACACACACACACACACATATATATATATATATATATATATATATATATATATATATATATATATATATACGTCTTTCACTGTTTGTCTCCATATAGATAGATAAAACACGTAGTAGTTACTATATTTGCATTAATTTCCATTAAGGGGATGAGAAGAGTTGCCACTGTCAGATAAAACAGATGGATAGATTAGAGATGGGGGATAGCTGTAGTCTAATATTACTGCTACTACTAAATAATAATAATAATAATAATAATAATAATAATAATAATAGATTTAAAAATAAAATATAAAAAATAACAACAACAATAATAATAGTAGATTTGTAAATAATAATAATAACAATAATAATAATACTAAATTTTGTAAATATTGTGTCTCGCCTGTGCAAATTTTCATACTTTCTGAATATTAATCCTATGAAATAACCTAAGCATCTACTCCATTTCCTTGATAATCGCCAAGCTATTATAACCTTAAAACTGTTTGTATACTTAATGTACTGAATATTAGTTACTCTAATGACCGGATCCATATAGGTCAATACTGCTTGATAATGTGCCATTTTGTTCGTTGGTAGGCGCATCTACTAAAAACACACATTTTGCCCTTGGATATGTCCCTTAATGGTATTTAAACTGGAAAGGTCTTGGACACTTTTTGATTCTGCATTTATACAAACAATGTGACGTTGCAGTGTAGTCTTTATCTTTGGGTGTATATGCCTTTCTGGGATGCCAACACATACTTGGCTACTTATTATGCTGATGTGCCGATAAACCTTATGCATGCAGGAATATATAATTGACAAACACTATAGTCAGAATAAATCTGTTCCGAGGCTACAAAACTTACAGGGTCTATAAATAATAATGCCAGCAGTGTCCAGTTCAGGTGAGTTTATATTTACTATGCAATGTTCAGATTTTGCAACCGAATTAGAAACTTAATAACTGTCGGCTGTCTCTTTGAAGAAACACTGTTACATTGTTTATTACACTGTTGCATTGATCCAACTGTATACTTATGAATTTGAGCTAGCTACTTTAAAAGATAATGAGAACGCTGACACTTACGTGATCTTGTGTGGTTGATTTTAGCAACACTTTTACCACATTATCGTATTAGTGATTATGTAACGACGACAAAATGAGAGATGGGTGACATGCTAAAGGTCACCAAAATGCAATCGAAACAGGCTGGTCTGGGCAGATATACAGAATAAATATACTTTAGATAGTGGATAAGAAACCTTTACTTAAAATGTCAAATCATTTATTAATAGCAAGGATTGTTTATTTCTGAAACGGAACATATTGTCAACAATAAGA
This sequence comes from Megalonaias nervosa, assembly GCA_016617855.1. Lineage (NCBI taxonomy): Eukaryota > Metazoa > Mollusca > Bivalvia > Unionida > Unionidae > Megalonaias > Megalonaias nervosa. The sequence continues at coordinate 44,602 of JAECUM010091193.1, forward strand.
CTGGTCCATAAAATGGTGAATGCTCCTAATGTGACACAATGGTTTCCATCCATGTTTGACAAACCTATGGACTTTATTTATTTTTAATGAATGGCTTTCCCACATTAGTCATGCATTCACATTTGTTTGCATTTTGTATGTAAGTATTGGAAAGACTTGACGACTTTACTGATCCAATACTGGTGTTTCCTTTTTATTCCTTCTTCTGGTTTTTACTTGCTTTATTAAGAGGCAAAAAATACATGTTGATCTTTTCTGTAAGACCTGCCACGGTCATGTCCGTAAGATCTGCCACGGTCTTGCCCGTAAGACCTACCACGGTCTTGTCAGTAAGACCTGTCGCGGTCTTGTCCGTAAGACCTTCCAGCGTATTTTCTAAGATCAGCATTTCTTATGTGCAACTTGATGTAAAGCATTTTCCAAACTCAGGAGAATAACGGGTTATGACTCACCTGATATCGATATCCAGCTTCGACCTTTTTGGGAAAGATACGTAGCTCATCTCTTCGGTATGATGCAGCCAATAATGTATTTAAATTGATGTTAAAACCCACAGTGCAACCAGTCTCTCTCTCTCTCTCTCTCTCTCTCTCTCTCTCTCTCTCTCTGATACTTCTATGATATCTTACGAAACGTCTACGCTGGTAGTGTTTAATTATGTTCCTTTGAAACTCCCGAAATCATTCAGCAAGCCATTTATTGCTTGAAAAGGGTTACATGTTTAACAGTTGTTGTTTCCGTCCAGAGAAATAGATCGAACTGTATTAGAGGTAAGATAACAATTTGTAATGCATATGTGCAATTTTCTTTGGTATTCAAACGTTCTGAGCTCCAGATATGATAGTTTCTACATTCTTTCAAGTTTGCTCATTTATATTTAAAATCTTATGACCTAAGCATATTAAAAATAGTAGGCATTTCAATCTATCAATCAAACATTAACAGTAAACAGTTAACTGCTCATCTATTCCACGAAAGATTTCGGAATGGAAAATATGTCCCATGCACCCTGGTACATGTTATACGACTCAACTAATGGAGGTACCAGTTCCTTTTGTGAGGTTGGGTGTTTGATAGTTATCATTGCTTTATATGCCTCTCTTTGGATACCTAAATAAACAAGGCACTATAAAGCCATGAGTGTACTGATGTGTCCTAAAACCTTATGTATACATTGAACGATTCAAGTTCTTAAACTATGCAAACCAGAATGTTTCTAAATGAATTCAAAATTTCAAATAATGTGTTAATCCAAAGTCAATGAGAACCTTGTGTTGCCATTGAACAATTTAACAATTTAAATAAATAATTCTTCTGAACTTCTATCTAACATAACTGCTGATTCTGATTCCCACAAACTGGCAATACCAGAAATGAATTATTTGTTTACAAGTCCCCTTTGCATATATGTTTACTGGACGTAAGACGCAAGAGAGAACTAATCATTTCAAACGGAAAATTCAGCTAAATCCTAACCAAGGTTAGACCTTGAACTCAAAATGAAAGAAATGTCTTGTTCACAACTTACATCATGACAAAAGTCAGGTACACAAAACTTACATACACAACCCTCAGTCGCGGACAAATTGAAGCGAACAACACAATGTTAATTGATATAACGACATGGATGCATACTGGCACGTATTCTGACCCATATGTCAAGTCTTATCGTATGAATGCAGTTCTGAAATCGGCCAGAAATGCTGACGCCACCGGTTTCGGGTTTGGGGAGTTTTCATATATATATATATATATATATATATATATATATATATATATATATATATATATATATATATTAGCAAAATGCAACCTTTGGTCGACATACGAGCAACCTTTAGGCGACCGCGGTCGCCTAAAGGATATATCTAGTGTCGCCCAAAAGTCAAACAAGATTTTCTACTGTTTCTGTAAATAAAAAGTGTATTAGCCACTTGATATATATAAATGACATAGTAATAAGGTTAAAACTTATTTTTAAGTCAGCTTTATTTAAATGGATGCGTAGATGTTTACATTTTAATATTTTTATATATATTCACGGTGCAACCTTTCGGCGACATCATGTATACTACGTATATCTTTGTTGATAGCGTGTATGTTTATATCACTAAAATAGATTTTAAGTTTATTTTTGATCATCATTGTTCTTACTTATCGAATCGTTAGCATAAATAATGAAATACCATAGCCCCACATATTAGCTCGATATTTTGCACTCTTCTAGGTTTCACCTCCGAAGTGATACCTTCGAGCGTGATGCGCATGCTTATATATAGGCCTAGTCAGCTTCCGGACAATTCATCCCGATATTCTCAAAAATAATTCGCGGGTTTGCAGTTACGTTACAGTAAGCACATTGTAATTACTGCAGATGTAATACAGGGATTTGTAGACGTAACATGGATCTAGTTGTGTAGCCTATAGGATGAACATTGCAAAGTATGGAAGAGGTTGGTTGATCATTCAATTTGACTGAATGTGACTGTTGCTTGTAGGCCTACAGGAATATTCCGTCAATAACGTTAACTCCTATTGCAAACTGGGCCAAAATAGCTCAGTGACTTGCATCATTCTTAGATAGAGTGCATACTGGAGATTAAAGATTGGTTTTTGATTTAATCTACATGCAATTTAGGTGCTGGAGATACTGCAAAATGCCACACCATTATAGGGGTGGGGGTGGGTCTCGTATCGTTGCTTGGGGCAGTTTACCTATAAATAAAATCGGGTGCAGATAAAATAACCCAGGACAACACCCACCTCCCACCCCCTAAAAGTAAAATACAGGACATAAATCCTTCCCCCAGTATAAGTTTATCCCCTTTTAAACTTTTAGTTTAACCAACACATACATCTTTTTGTGTTGCCTTGGACCATTTGATTCTGAAGCTTAGTGTGGGCCTCCTTTGAGAAGATAAATGAAATTTTGTGTGCGTGTTAGATGTTAGATCATAACTATAACAAATAAGGAGATTAAAATGCCTAATGATTTAAGGACTTATTGCATGTGCGTGTTTTTCACCTCACTTTTATAAGCAGCATTACACACACATTTAATCCATCGCATTAAATCCTTCAGCTGTTCTTTAACACTTGCGTTTTTAAAGTGTACCATATCCATTGGAAATAGAGCATTCCTAGCATAGAGATGGATTAAGAATTGAGTTTACTGTATTTGACTTATTTTGTGAAGTACATACAATCTGAGCCACAATATTGTTGTATAAACATAAAATTCCATAATTAAATTAAATATTAATATTTCCGATTTCTTTTTTCCCCTATCCCATCTTAAAATTGGCTAGTATATTTCTGACGGTTTAAAAAGTTAAAAAAACTTGTTCTGGCGGAGGGGATTATGTCGTATCCTTCATTTCTTTGTGGGGATTTTATCCTACACCCAAATAACATATAGGTTTTTGTATATAATTGTCAGTAAATTGTAAGCAACGAATATGAGTGTCTGTGGCGCCAGGAATGATAAGGTTTCTCACATGTCAGAAAAATGTCAGTAAAATTTTAGTTGTAAGTAGTGGGAATTTTTTACACTTAATCCCAATAATACAATGTAAAGTGTCCACCCTGATATTGATGTTTTATAGGACTTACAAACTAAACAGTGTTGAGTAGCATGTTCCCTGGTTGACTCACAGGGTAACTAGATGCCAAATTTTCAAGAATATCTCTCACATTCGGCAGCCCATATTGCCACTTCTCCATAGATTAAAGTATACTTGCTAGTCTGACTATGCCTACTCTGAAGTTCGGTTTTCTGATGGAGACCATTTTGGTGGCCTAAGTGGTTAGAGTATCTGCCTCGGATGCTGGAGGTAGTGGGTTTGAACCCAAGCTGAGTCATACTTAAGACTTATATAAATGGTAATAGCACCTGCCTAACTTGGCGCTCAGCATTAAGAAGTTAGTCTTTGGTCGGCCTGGTGTCAGGAGAATGTGACTGGGTGGGACGTGATCCTATTTGTCTGTGGGATGATACCCCGTTGCTAGACATCACTATAAACTGCCACACTGCAGACATCATAGCGATATGACAAAAATGTTAAAGCTACATTGAAAAGGGGAATCACACACACACACATTTCCTGATGGAATCAAATTCTGACACAAACAAATGGATGCGTTTGCAAGTTCGTTTACATACACTTTAGTTGTTTGAAATGTGATGGATGTCTCGGGATGCTGAAGTCAGTTGTAGTTGAGGTATCAGTGCCCATAGAAACATTTTTCAGACACTGGCCCAGGGCTGGTGATTTTTTATTAAAAAAGATTACAAGCTCTGACTCCAGTTTCCATGTGCTCAAAATTGCCCTATATTTAAAACTATTATTTGTCACAGCGTTGAAACTGCTGTACTTCAAATGTGAAAAGAAATCAATGAAATCATATTAAATTGACTTATTTTTTCTGATTTCAAAATATTTCAAGTTAAGCAATGTTTTCGTCCAGGTCCTGATGTCAGCCATTGTCCAATGGTATATACCGGTAGTAGCAAGTTATTGTTACTATCTAGGTGGCACCACCACTACTGGTCCATCAGTCGGATTACCTTTGTAGTTACCTTCGATCATAAACAAAGAAAACACTTCCTAGATTGAATTAAGAAATTAAAATTTCTTTAATTATGTAGAGTATGTGTTGCTGTGTGCCTGGGTAGTATTAAATGACAGGAAAATAAGTAGTAAAAGTAGATATTGAAAAAATGATAGGTCTAGTCAGAGCATTTAAATTGTAACAAATCCCTTGACTAGTATGGATTCGAAATTACCATCAGAAATAAATTTCCTTTGTTTTATGTAGTGTAATTTTAGAACTCGTATTGTTTCAAAACATGCATAAGTGCTATTTATCCAATATATGTGTATATTATATTATTTGCTTGCAGTCATGGCTTTGAAAAGGATGTGCTGGAAATAAATAGGATTAAAACAGTCGTTCTTTAGGTCTTTTATTTGAGTTCAGAATATATTGGCTATAGATGCAATGATGAGCATTCAGTTCAAATATGGCTTAAAAAAATGTTTGTCAAAAAGCACCGATTTGAAATGGAATGTTTTAAAAATTTAAACTCTTTGACCATTTCAGTTCTGAATGTTTCATTCCTATAAAAGTCAGAGTACTTGATGTTCATGACTTGAAGGTTATACATTTCTGTGCACCAGTGCAAAAAAGTTATCCTTGAATTTGAAAATGATAGTTGTGGTTTTCATCAAGGAGTGACTCTCCCTCTGGGGAAATAGATGTCTCCTTTTAAGTTTCAAATATGGCACAGAGAGCGGTGATATTATTTACTCCCTTGACTAATATGGGCATACTTTCCACAGTGTGAGTTATATTTACAAACCCATCTGGTGACGCAACCGGAAATGAAAGATCTTTGGAGAACACAAGTCCATAGGGTTGTACTGAATTCACCAAGTCCTCCATGTACCTCTGTTCAGTGACCTCCTCATGCTTGCACCCATGTTCAATAGGTGCGGACTTTACATTTGTGACAACATTAAATGATTTGGCAAACTTGGTGTTATCTGTTCTGTCCAATGACTTTCATATTCACCAAAACACTTCCTAGACAGAATTATGAGATTAACATTTCTTTAATTATGCTGAATACGTGTTATAGTGTGCCTGGGTAGTTTTAAATGACAGAAAAATGAGTAGTAAAAGAGTAAGTATTGAGAGGTCTAGCCAGACATTTAAAATTTTAAAAATGAACTCAGTAAACATACGATATTAATATATTAATTTATATCTGATTGCAAGTCTAATCTGTACATCAATATAAAAATTAAAACGTAAAAAGGAGCATAGTGGGAAAATGCATTCACTTTTATGTAAACTGTTCAGCCGGTGTAACTTTGAAGTCCTTCTGAAGTAAAGGTGACACCTCTGCACGTTCGAAGAGCACAGATGTGTTTAAAATCTTTAATATTTCACTTTACGTAGATAAAATTACACTTTCTTTACAAATTAGTCCCTTGGCCTTGGTTTAATGGTGAGTGTTCTCTACCACAGAACCACATTAGGATAGTAAAATAACTTTATAAGCGACCCTTTTCTAAAGAATTTCTACTTTAGCTTTCATTAATAACATCATGTAACATGTGTTTAAAGATGCACGTTAACATGCAAACCTTTCAAGCAGCTCATTCTTTCGTCCCAAAGTCCTCGCATTTATTTTCTTTAGTTCTTCTCTCAACTGAGGAATTGTTATTAAACCAAATTTTAATTCCATGATCAATACCAAAACATACTTTGGAATGTACATTTATATATGTGTATATCAGCTGCTGGACCAGTAGTGGTGGTGCTGCCTATACATTTTCAAGGTCAGATAACTGACCACTAGCCCTCATTGCTTGATCAATATCAGCAGTATTGATGTTTCATTAGCATCTGTGTCTTGCTTTATAGAGTTTGCCTTAACGTTTTTTATGTTGTTCGTAGGTGCCACTTAATACGTTTAACCATTGTTGCATTACACTAGTGTAAGCATGAGCAGGGGACAGCTCAGTTATGATACATCAAACTTGAACTCGAAATGTATTGCACAACAACAAAGCAATTTAAACAAGACCCCCCAAAAAATCAAAATACTTCCTCAAGTGATAGTAAGTAAGTAGTTTTTTTGGTCGGGTTTTCTTTTCTATCTCACCTTCGCCAGAGGAAAGCCGATATTTAATCAAAGACTATAAAGCCCTCATAGACCATGTTTGATCCCTTTATTACTCATCATACAAGTACCTAAAAAAATCCCACATTGACCTACAATCTCCAGTTTACAACAATAAGGTAATCTATTAACAGCCTGTTGTTGTGTTGTTGTTAGCTTTAATCCCATTACTCTGCCATGCATCATTGCAACGGTTGCAGCGACTGCTGGAGCAGTTCCAGTATTGAATAGACTGGTTCTGGCTGGTTTCTGCAATGCATGGGTGTAATGTGTACAAATACCTTTGTTCTTCATCAGTTTTTAAAAACAAATAAAAGGTAAATCAAAATTGGTAGATTTCAACTGTAAAACGGTATGTGCAGTAGAGAGCCTTAAAAATTGTATTCTGTCCTACTGCCAAATAGAATCACAGGTATATTAAAGCCAAGTGAGCACTAATTACGGGTAACCTACGCAATATGTTCCCCATTCATTGGTCACATGCTTCACTTTACAGAAAGTTTACAGTTTGCAATAAAAGTATGATAAGGAGACACTCATCATAAGGGTGGAGGGGTGTACATGGGGATAGATACTTAATAATTTACTAGTCTTTCAATAACATGAAAATAAATTTCCACAGATCATCAGCACAATCAGAGCTTTCACAGGCAAATTACATTTTTTTGACAAACCCGATCTGCACTTCATTTATAATACAGGAGGGTCCCAATCTGAAGTTAAAGCGGCCCTGAGCGTCAGTCTGTCCATTTTGTGTTTAGCACAGAGTATGATTCTTTAATGAAATCAAGCAAAATATTATGATGTTGACGAAAGCTATTAAACACCTTCATTTTATTCAAGAAATTTATCTCTCGATTAACCAACTTAAGTATTCCTTGGCTGCCATCACATTTCAACCAACATCAGTAGAACTAAAATTTTGATTCTGCTTTTTATTCAAAATAGGCTAACAAAATAAATATGTTTTCCATCAGCTGATAGTCCCTATTTTTTGTTGCCGACCCTAGCACTTTTTCTCTCCACCAGGATTTTAAAAAAAGCAGAAAAAAAATGTTTTTTTTAAAACATTCCCAAAATTTATTTGTGCATCTAGTTTAGCCCAGCACTTGATGCGCTTCGTACACTATATATACTAATCATTATCATATTGATAATGTTTAAAAGAATAAGATCCCTACATACCTACCGGTACCTTAATTTTAAAACTAGTGCAATAGGAAACTCGGGGGGTGGGGGGCCTTAGTATGGTGGTAATAGATACATTGCTGCTTAGCAATTCATTTTGTATAAATTTAGCAAGAATTTATATAATTAAGTAGGTTATTAACCTGCTGTTAGTGGGGGGGGGGTTGTATTATCTGTTGTTGATGTCTGGTCATAATTAATTCAGCTTTTGTATGAATGTTGATCTTCCGAAATTTAATGCATTCAGAGTTGAATGAGTGAGCACTGCTGCAATAATCATAGTCAACACAGTGACAGTATTTGCACCGACCTTAAAATGAATATGAACAGATCAAAATAAACAGGAAATAATGACCTTTCAAGCCAAAACCTCTTTCACCTCCAGTTAGGAGTAGTTATGGAAGTTCTACCAAGGATATTTCTTTGAAGCCAATAAAAAATAATAACAGCAATGCATGTAGCAACGGATTTTATAGCCCAGGCAAACTCATGGCTTAGCAATTAGGGGCAAAATACAAGGTATAGATATAACATTTTCCACTTCTACATAATCCAGTACAGACTGAACTAAGCAGGAAAAATAGTATAAACAAGAAGCAGTTCTGCTTAGATGAAGCCAGAACCAAACTGACATACAATACTGGAGGCTATTTATTATATAGTAAATACAATCACATGTACATGAGATACCCATTTCACAACTAAGGTTGTATAAAGTAGGCATTTCAGCTGAATTGCAAAATTGATGATAACACATATCATGACTGTTCAGGAGAAATTAGCTCAAATGCTCTTTTTTGAAGTTGTGCCATCGTTGCTATGTTTTTATCATTTGAATTACCCCATACTGTATCACAGTAGTCGAAATAGGGTTGTATGTAACTGTTATAAAATAGTTTTCCGTGCCTTTCAGGGAGAAAATGTCTTATCCTCCTGAGAATCCATAAACTTGAATGGATTTTATATTGATATGTTTGATATGTTCAGTCCATGATAGGTTATTATCTACCAAAACACCAAGTAGTCTATCATGACAGACCATTTGCAACATTTAATCCTTCCATGTCAGACATAGTTCATCACTATCAAGATTTGTCCTTTTTCGCCGTGTTGAGATAAGTAATATTTTAGTTTTACCTGTATTTACCACCTTGCCCGTGCATGTACACCAGTTATCCAGATTGTTTAGGGCATTCTGTAAAGAACTTTCGAGTTCATGGTTTGTGTTTTGGCTGTCTGACAGTGTTGTGTCATCTGCATAGAGATCTGTAGATGATATTGAGTCCCTTAGTAAAAGTGGTTGGTCAGTAATAAATAAAATAAATAGCAATGGACCTAGAATTGAGCCTTGTGGTATTCCATATCTAATTGTTCCAGGTGCAGACAGAACATTATTTATGTAAACATGTTGTGTTCTCTTACTTGAGTATGAAGTAAACGATCAAACTGTGCTTTCATCACATTGGTAGATTTTCAGTTTCTTCAAAAGGATTTCATGATCCACCGTGTCAAAAGCTTTCCTGAAATCTACAAATACAGATCCTATTATTCTACTTTTGTCATGTGCTTGAAGCCTTTCATCAGTTAGGGAGATCAAGGCAGTCTCACATGAATGTTTCTGTCTAAAGCCTTATTGATTAGGGTGTAACAGCAGGTGTTTGGTTATATATGACATGAATGAGTCATGGACATGTTTTTCAATCAGTTTTGACAAGTTTGGTAGTATTGAGATTGGCCGGTAGTTATCAGCATCATCCTTGCAGAACCAGATTTGTGAAAAGGAGTTACTTTTGCAATTTTCCATATTTTGGGGACAGATGAGGTTGCAATACTTAAATTGATTATGAATGTTATGCTATCTAAAATAGCAGAGGCAGAAGATTTAATGAGTCGTGGACCAATCTGATCAAGTCCTGTAGCTTTCTTGGTATCAAGTTCACTGAGACATTTTTTAATAAAGTTTTTGATACTGGTGGGATAGAGAATCATACCTCCTTAGAGATTTTGCTGCTGCAGAACTTTTTCATTTCATTAAAGTTGTTTTCTGTCACAGGTTCTTTCAACGTTGTGGTAATGTTAGTGAAAAAATCATTAAAAACATCTGCAATGTCAGTGTCATCAGTGACTATGGTGTCATTTACCTGAAGTGAGTTAATTTTATTTGTGTGATCTTTGTGTGTTCTTCCAGTGAGTTCATTTAAGACTTTCTAAATCGAGTTTGTGTTGCTCTTTTTGTTTTCGAGCAATGATTGATAATAAGTGTTTTTAGTTTTTTTAATCATACTTGTTATTTTATTTCTCCATACTTTATATTGTGCATGGTTTCCCATAGCCTTGAATTGGTCTCGTGTTTTAATAGCGTTTAAGATTTCAGTAGTAAGCCAATTAGGTTGGATTTCATTGTTTGCTCAATGTACTTTTAGGGTTGCATGCGTAGAGACAACACCCATAAATAAGTCAGTCCACACCCTAAGAGCTTCATCTAAGTCATCCAAATTTTGGATCATATTCCATGGAACTTTATATAGGTCATTGAGAAATTCTTCTTCATTAAAATTTTTGAATGATCTGTAAGTGATAGTCTTGTGTGTATTTTTCTTATTTCTCTTGCATTTAACCTTTCTTGTCAAAAAAGGAGGATAGTAGTCACTAAGACCAAAATTTGGTATATTAACACAAGCCACATTGTCTGGTAGGTTGGTATATATGTGATCAATAAGAGTGCTTGATTTTTCTATTACCCTTGTGGGCTCATTTACCAGTTGGACTAGGCCTAATGATTCAATAAATTCCATCCATTTGTTCCATGTTTGAGTGTTGAGAAGGTCCTTATTTATATCTCCAAGTATATATGTTTCTTTCTCCTGTACAAGAACTTTTTCCATTTGTTTCAAAAAGTCATCATTCCAAATTGCTTTGGAGAAAGGTGGCCTATAAATGAAACCAACTAGGAATGATTTTGCGTTATTTTGAAACATTTCCACCCAGATACTCTCAATTTCATGGGACTCCAAGTCAAGTCGCCTTTCTGCATTTACATCTTCCCTAATGTATACAACAAGACCTCCCCCTGCTGTGTCTCATTTCCTGCGTAATGATTTATTGTAGCCTTGAGATTGAAATAGATGATTGTGGTTAGCATTTAATTTGGTTTCAATGAGTCCTAAAACATGTTTATTATTTTCCTTGGAAGACAGCATTAACTTAATCTGGTCTAATTTTCCCACTATACCTTTTATATTTATGTGACCTATGTTAAAACCTTTTGTATTTAGTTTTATATCAATTATATGTATGTCATCATGCAATGGGGTACTCACTGAGGTTGTCTCCATACTACGTTTATCATTCTAACATCCTATTTCCATATTTAAATGTTCATGTATATTAGCGCCTTCAAAGTCGCATACAGACTCTGAAATCCATTAATTTTTGCATTTAGAATAGTGTCCATTGAATAGTTAGAGTCAACAGTCTCACTAGGTACATTTAGATTTGTTATAAATGAAGCACTTGCATTCTCCTCTTTGCCAGCTTCCTAATATGTATCATACATATGCACATACTGATTGGCCCCACCTGTTTTTTCTATGTTGTGTACATGCATATCTTCAGGCACTTAACCTTCGATTATTACTGTTTTAAATTGAACTCGTTTTACAAAGTAATGTTAACACCAGTTTGTTGTCGCTGCTTCTCCTAAACTACTTATAGGATTGACATGAAACTTTACAAACACATTCATCCCAGGGTCAAACAAATGGTGCTGCTCAGAAATCTAATATGAAACCACAGTGGCCATCTTAAAAATATTGTTATCACTTTTCCTAAATGGATGGTCATATCACCATTCTGTTTTTGCTAAAAGACTTCACATGACGTCTAGCTGGTCCTTAATGAAAAAGGTGCCACCAATATGGCTGCCACTGACCCTCTTGAAATTCTTGTTACTGTTACTTCTCCTGAATGAATGGTCATATGAACATGTGGTTTTCACTAAAAGAATTCTGCAGCTGGCAAGTTGGTTCTTGATAAAATTGTGCCAGTCTGACTTCAGTATAGCCCAAATGACAGCCATCATAGAAATCTTGTTATTGCTATTTCTTCTGATTGGATGTCCATATCAACACAGGGTTTTCGCTAAGAGACTATGTATAATGTCTAGTTGGTCCTAGCTAAAATGGTGCTGATCTGATATTCAGTATGGCCACTACATTAGACATCTTGAAAGTATTATCATCGCTGCTTCTGAACGGATGATCATATCAGCATGGAGCTTTCACTAAAAAACATCTTTGGCTTAAATGACAGTGATATTGATGATAAGTTCATTTTCAAAATATTGTTATTTCTACTCATCTGCTGTGGATGGTTGTGTCAGCATGGGGTATTCACCAAAAGACTTCTTAGGATGTCTTGCTGATCCTATATAAAAATGGTTCCAGTCTGACATCCAATATGGCCACCACAGCAGCCATCTTAAAAATTTTGCTATCGCATCTGTACGTAAACAGAAAGTAATACTGAAATGGGGTTTTCACCATATGCCTTTGTAATATGTCCAGTTGGTCTTAAATGAAAACTGTGCTAATCTGATGACCAAAATGCCCGTCACAACAGGGATTATCATTGGAAAAGTACAGTAAATTTATCTGCTTGATATATTTAACAGTTGAAAGTGTTCTGTGTTCTCATTGGGCCCAAAATTATGGTAGGATTCCCACTGCGCTATCATTTTAGCCTTGTGACACTTTAGAACCCACTGTTACACTTTAATGTTTCCTGATAGCCATTAAAAAGTAATCAGTTAATTAAACACCCTATCACCAATACTAAAACCCTATCAATCAAACAGCACCTGTTCCTTTCTTTTCATATATGTGAGATTATTAATATAATCCAGGATAATTGCTTGCTCACTTAGCCACTAGATGTATCTGTTGTACCTGTCTTGGCCAGGCTTCTGGTGCATGACCTTTGTTTTTGGATTTGCACTGACATAGTCATATGATTGGCCTGCCATGATGGAGTCCACTGGTATAATATATTATATATCTCGGTGATTTCCATTAGCAACTCATAACATGTGACACATATTTTCAAATTAAACACATGATGAATGATCATTCTGAAAAATGAACACTGCACCTTCAGAACAAGTATAAAATTACCCAGCTAGGCCCATCTAGATCTGTCATTGATGATTAAACATTGGTGATTCTGAATCAGATAGTGGAAATTTCCTGAAGAAAGATCAAAAGAAAGGAAAGACAGCTTTCAACAGTGAATGAGAGATTTCATATACTTCGGTGAACATCAACGGATCACATGGTAATTTTTCTATATGTGCTAAATTTTGGTTTAGATCTGTTTAGTTGCAAATGGGTGATAACAAGTTTTAATAGTGCCTAAAGTAGCGTAAACCACGCCAACCCACCCTCTCGGTGGGTTGGTGTGGTTTACGCTACTTTAGGCACTATTAAAACTTGTTATTAGCTCTACTTGTCATAGAACAGAAGAAGTTATATGATTGTCTATCATGCATCATTTGTTATTCATCCATCTGTCTGTTATTGCTAATTTGTTATCACATCTCCTAAACTTCTTTGAGGATGGCAGTGAACTTTTTTTACACACTCATTCATCTCATGGTCTAGTTGGTCCTAAATGAAGACGCTGCTGCTCAGACATCCAATATGAAAATCTTGTTATCTTTGCTTCTCTTGAATGTACAATCATACTGACATAGTTTTCACCAGAAGTCTTAACATACATGTAACGTCTAGTTGAAAATCTTGTTATTACTCCTCCTCAATGGATGATGATATAAAGTTTTAACTTAAAGACTTCTCATGATGTCTAGTTGGTCCTAAATGAAAATGGTGCTGATCTGAGTTCCATTATAGCTGTCACAGCATTGATCTTAAAAGTTTTTTATCATTCCTCCTCCATAGCGAATAGTTTCTGACAGTGGTGTTGGTCACAAACCCAATATGGCTATCATAGTGACCATTTTGAGAATTTTGTCATCACTACTCCTACTAAATGGATTTCGTATTAACATGGGGATTTTACTAAAGTCTTAAGGTGTCTAATGAAAATGCTGCCACTCAGGCCGCCACAGTGACCATTTTAATGGCCATATCAGCATGGTGTTTTAACTGAAAAACTTCTTGTGATGTATGGTTGGTCATAAATGACAATGATGCTAAACTGACCACCCAAATAGTCATTTGGAAATTCTTGTTCTACTCTTCAATGGAAAGTCATTTTGACATGGGTATTCGTCAGAAGAGTTCTTCTGATGTCTAGTTGGTCCCGAACGAAAACAATGCAAACTGACCCTCAGTACGACCACCATGCTGGCCATGTTCAAAGTGTCGTTACCTCTGCTCCTCCTAAATGGATGGCTATATCAACATAGGGTTTTCACCAATAGACTTCATATAATATCTAGCTGTTTTTAAGTGAAAATGTTGCCATTGGTAGATCCAATATTGATGTTAAAACGGCTGTCTTGAAAATGTTGCTGTCACTAAACCCCACCCCCACCCCCAGCATGGATGGTCATATTGTCATCAGGATTTTATTAAAAGACTTTTAACATTGTCTTGTTACAACTCTATGGTCTTCATCTAAGTAAAGGAAAAGAACATGAACCATCAAGTTATGTAAAATTCAACAAATAATTTATTTCCTTTGAATAAAAGGAACTTAACAGTATTGTGAATTAAATCCCAAATAATCCTAAAAGTCCTATCACATTTCCAAAGGTATAATGTTCCAAATGAATTTCAGTGGTGTTCCAAATAAATTCCAGTCTTGCATGTACTGATGTGTTAATGGCTTGAATTTGCGAATTTTCAAATGGTCCTGCTGTTTCAAATTGATGTTATCTAGAAATATGTCCTTGAATAAATTCACAATAATCCTCAGAGAGTGATTTTATCCTAAAGTCAATGAGCACTTTGTAATTCCAATGAATACTGGTAATTGAAATAAATAAATCTCCTCAATTAATAATTGAACACTACTAAAAGACCAATTCGACTACAGATGTTAAGATTGGAATAATAATTCTGATTTAAACATCATTACCTTCCCACTTGACCTATGTTGCAATAAACCATTTATTGGAAATAGTCTGTCATCTTTGTAGAATTTCCATCAAATTCGTAAAAAAGATAAGGTCAGGTCTGTTTACATAAATTTTAGCCAGCTGCCAGGAAAAGGGCAGTTAGACCAAGTCTTTCTGAGAGGAATACCAATGTCCTGAATTCACATCCAAGTAAACATGTTTACAAACAAAATTACATTATCTTAAAGTACAGGTCCACAATAACGGACATGATTACTATTTAATATGTTCTTTAAAAAAATGACCCATAACACTGTATAATCATTAAAAAAAAATTAATATAGATATACATAACAGTATGCTTAGTCTTAACCGAAAAAATGGTATTGTATTAAATCCCTGGAAATTATTCGCACAGTGAAGCATCAGTCCATTCTAGGGACTCTTGTTATTTTTATTATAGTAACAGTAGTAGTTGTTGTTATAGTTGAGAGATTGTTGTTGTTGTTGTTTTCTGGAATGTGACAAGGAATTTTGTGCATGAAAATTAGATGTTACTCAGGAGTTGCTCTTATTTTTGCATAGTATACTCCCAACAAGAGAGCAAAATACTTTGATCAAAAACATAACTGAAATGGGTGCTGCACTATGATTTTTTTTTATATATATCCGAGTAGGAAAAGGTGCAGTTTGGATCTTCCAATTCACCTGTTTTGAAAATGCAAATAAAAAGTGAGGGATTGTTCCTTGATTTATACTAAAATATTTGTCCAATGATAAGCTAGTTGCAATTGGAATTTTTTACATTATAATTAACTCTAATTTGTTAGAATCACTAATGTGAGCATGAAAACCTCAACCAGTGAGCTGTTTTTACAATTTATAATTGCCATAGCAGAAGTTAAAACTAGATTATGTCTGACATTTGGAATAAATATAACTTGGATAGTTTCAACATTTAAATTCAAAGAGTAATGAGTTTCGACATTTATTGAAATTCAAGGACTAATAAGTTTTGACATGTCAAAAGTGGTTCATTTAAAAAATAGTAGCCAGTTGAAATATTGGAAACAAGAAGTAAATGTAACAATCCAATTTGTATCAAACTGGCTGGCTGTGAAAAAATTTTGCATTATTAATTAATTACAAATTCTGTATATCGTTGTGGACTGCAGGAAATAATTCCATGGGCCCTCTGTTTGAGACCCCTGGACTAGATACATGTAAGCTGTACCTTCTAGCAATGCATGGCCACCTTAATGTTTCTTCTTATAGTTTTTATACAACAACCATGTAATAATATTATATGTGTACGTGTTTTCCAGATGTGAGTCTGCTTATTCTCTATTTTTTTTTTCAGAATAAGTTAGGCTTCCTACAATCTGTGGTTACCAAACTATTTGATCAGCTTGCCTTTGGGAAGAATCTGATTAATTTTAGGTATCAAAAGTCGACAGCTGCTTTGGAAGGCCACAAACTGTACTTCAGAGGCAGAGAGGACTAACATGAGCAGGGAGTTGGGTTCCTTGTCCACAAGACAGTGTGAGTACTGTCATGGGATGTCAGCCAGTCTCCAGCCTGCTCATCACCATCCGCCTCAGGGCAACTGCATTCAACATCGCCATCATACAGGCATACGCCCCAACATCAGACTATGATGCCGCAGATGTGGAAGACTTATATGACCAGCTACAAGAAGTTGTGGATAAAACACCAAAGAAAGACATTCTGGTTGTGCAAGGCGATTGGAATGCCAAGATAGGCGAGGATGCCTGCATGAACTGGCAGGGAACATGTGGGCGCTGCTGCAATGCAGAGACCAATGAGAGAGGCTTGAGGCTCCTGGAATTCGCTAGTTACAACGACCTTATGCTGGCAAACACCTTCGGCCAACACAAAGTATCCAGAAGATGGGCATGGCACAGTCCAAGCGGAGACCATCACAGTTAAATCAACTACATCATGGTGAAGAGGTGCGTGCAGTCAAGTGTAAACATTGCCAAGACTCAAAGCTTTCCCGGAGCGGACTTTGGAAGTGACCATGATCTGGTGATGATGACCTTCATGCTACATCTAAAGAAGGCCAAGAAAGTTTGATCTCGGGAAACTGAAGGATCCCGAAGTAGCAGAAGCCTTTCAAGCAATGATTGATGGGAAATTTGCACAGCTCACCATCCTCAAAGCTAACGATACAGACATGGACACGTTGATCACCACATTCAATACAGCAAAGACTGAAACAGCCAGCGAGATCCTTGGTAGACATTGCCCAGTCAAGAAGCCCAGGGTCACAGCAGAGGTCCTGAACGTGTGACAAGAGGAGGGAACTGAAGAAGAAGAAGAACGATACAGAAGGAGCAGAGCAGTACAAGGCAGTCAACCAGGAAGTCAAGAAAAGCATGAAAATAGCAAATGAGAACTGGATAGAAGAACAGTCCAAAGGCATTGAGGGAAACTTGAAAAGGAACGACAGCAAGAAAGCGTACCAACTGGTCCAAGATCTAACAAGCACGAAGCAACGCGAGTTACCTCCTCACAGGACAAAGCCAGAAACTGCCTCACAGGAGAAAAAGACATTCTGAAAAGATGGACAGAGTACTGTGCAGAACTTTACAACCACTGAGCCACAATAGACCCAGAGGTACTGATTGTCCCTCCAGCAACTAACAACGACAATCACCATATCCTACATGAAGAAATAGAAGCAGCAGTGAGATTGCTGAAACAGAGGAAGTCATCAGGAGTGGACAACATCCCAGCAGAACTGGTCCAAGCAGGGAGAGGAGCAATGATTAGCACCCTCACAAACATCTGCAACAAGATCTGGCAAACAGGAGAATGGCCATTGCCGTTGGCCCAATCATTGATCATCACCCTCCCCAAGAAAGGCAACTTACAACAGTGTCAAAACCACCATACAATCACTCTTATAATCCATCCAAGCAAAGTCATGTTGATGATACTGCTGAACAGACTAAAGCCACAGGCTGAAAAGATCATTGCTGAGGAGCAGCAGGTTTCAGAGCAGGGCTCAGCATGACAGAGCAGATCTTCAACCTCAGGATATTGTGTGAGAAGTACCTCCAACACCAGCAAGATCTGTACCACGTTTTCATGGATTTCAAAAAGGTATTTGACAGGGTATGGCATGCAGTCTTGTGGGCGACCATGAGACTGTACAACATAAATGCCAACCTCATCACAGTAATGGAGCACCTTTATGACAAGGCCACCAGTGCAGTATACTTCGACGGCAGCATAGGGGACTGGTGCAGAACGACAGTCGGAGTCAGACAAGGCTGTCTGCTGTCTCCCACACTATTCACCATCATTCTGAGAGAATCATGGCAGACACACTTGAAAAGCATGAAGGGACATTTAGCATCGGAGGCAGAACTGTCATCAACTTATGTTTTGCCGACGACATTGATGGACTAGCAGGAAATGAGCAAGAACTAGCTAGCTTAGTATAGAGCCTCGACAAAACCTCTGCAGCCTACAGCATGGAAATCAGTGCAGAGAAGACCAAACTGATGACCAACAACACCAAGGGCATCAATACTGACAGGGTCAAAGGTACGAAGCTAGAAACAGTCCACAACTTCAAGTATTTGGGGGCCATTGTAACAGATGAAGGATCGAAGCCTGAAGTACTCTCCAGGATTGCGCATGCAACAGCAGCATTGACAAAACTGAAGCCCATCTGGAACAACAAGAACACCACACTCAGTTCAAACGTCAGACTGATGCACTCACTGGTGATCTGCATATTTCGCTACGCCTGTGAATCATGGACCGTAACAGCTGACATAGAGAAAAGGATACAGGCCACAGAGATGAGATGCTTCTGAAAGATCCTCGGCGTCTCATACAAAGACCGTGTCACCAATGAAGAAATATGGCAAAGGATCAAACAAGCCATTCGGCCTTACGAAGACCTCCTGAGTACAGTGAAAAAATGTAAACTGCAGTGGTATGGGCATGTCTCACGATCATCAGGACTTGCCAAGACAATCCTGCAAGGCACTGTACAAGGAAGAAGAAAGAGAGGCAGGCAGAGAAAGAGGTGTGAAGACAACATTCGAGAGTGGACAGGCTTGACATTGTGTGACTCACTGAGAAAGATAGAAAATTGAGAGGAATGGAGGAAGCTGGTTGTTCAGTCATGTGCAGTGCCCCAACGGTCTACCAGACTACGGGATTACTGACGATCATGATGATCAAAAGTCTGGGTGACTAGGACTGCAAGACTGAAGATGGTTATTTACATGCATACTCACTGCCTTGACCAAACCTTGTAAATTGCTCACATATGAGATCAGAAAGACACTAATTGATTGAGAAAGGATGCCCCACTTGTTCGCTTTTGTTGGTTATTGTTATCTAGGAGATGATCGACCATGGTGTTATTGCCTGGATTGAGTAAATAACGTCAAATATGAAATTAATGGATAGAATAACAGATCTGAGCAGAGATGTAGAATAGAAAAACACAAGCCCCAGTATGTAAGATATAACAGTTTAATCAATTACATAAACAAAATGAAATTGAACATGACATTTGAATGATACACTTTCTCTTAGAAATAGAATTTCAAAATTTATAAGAAATGCAGTCATCCATTCTGTTATAGCGATAAAACAAATTTCATCATAGAGTCAAGTGAACGATAAAACTCATTACTCAGCATGCCGGCATAACCTGTTTGTGTCTCGTCCTTCCAAATTCAGTATTTGTGAGAGGTCAGAGTCTCTTTATTCCTTTTCCTCTTTTATTTCTCTCCAGCCTCTTTTGGGTCTTCAGCCATAACCTGGTTGTCTGTTCTCTTTCTCCACTGTATGGTTTACATATAGAGCTATTTTCCCATTATGCTTTATAAGACACACGCTCGTTTCTATGACTGAATGTCTTCGTGTCCCTCACTTCCAGACTCCCATCCCTTTGACAGTGTTTTAATGAGAAAAGATACTTGCTGTTTTTATTGGAGTGGGTCTTCCCCTTCCTCAGAAAAACTTTGACTGCAAAAACGTTTGGGGAAGAATACTTAAAACATTGAATTTTGTCATGGAAGCACACCCCTTGTTTAACTTAGCCAGTCAGGATTAACTATGTCTAACTCCCAAAATTTTAACCACCCCAGTAAAGTTAGAATAATTCTCTCTGGTCCGCTTTTGTTAATAACTATTCAGGAAAAACTAATTTTAGACACTTATTTCCAAATGGCACCAGACTTTTCTGGTGGCCTAGTGGTTAGAGCATCCACCTCGGATGCGGGAGTTTGAGGGATCAAACCCCAGCAGAGTCATACCAAAGACTTATAAAAATGGTTCTAACAGCTGCCTTGCTAGACGCTTAGCAGTAAGAGGTTAGTGTTAGGACTGGTCGCCCTACTATAATGTAACTGGGTGGGACATCATGCTACATGTCTGCAGCATGATACCCGAGTGCTAGACATCAGTATAAACTTCTGTACTGCAGAATTGTAGCGATATGGCAGTAAAATTGTAAAAGCTACATTAAAATTCCAAATCACATGCACACAATCCAAATGGCACAGAATTGTCTCTGGTTTGTCTCTGCGTTGTCGTTTCCTGCCACTTAACCCCACGTTAATGTTGCCTCTTCTGTATCTCTAACCATTATTCCATTGGGTCCAAATTAAGAATCAATCATGCCCTATCCCATGCAGCAGAGCATCCCATCCTTCACAGGCAGTGATTTATTGCTGGTGAAGCCTGTACGTTAAAGTCAATTGCTACATGTCACTTGACTGCAACAACATTCCACTCAGTTATGGTGCAGTAATCATCTTCCAAAATTCATACTGTTACATTGACTTTATAGTCAGTGGTCAGGGTCACTGACTATTTAAGGAAATATAGTTTACTGACAATATCTTATGTTCTTCATTACCTACTATAAACCAGAGATTGTGGATGTCATGCATTTGAGACTAAAGACACTTGTTGATTTTGGGGGCAAAGATCCCCAAATACAGTTTCAAAAAAATACTTTAAGTTCTGTTCCTAATTTGACCAAATTTTGTGGATGACTTACATTTTAGACAAGGAATACATCTATTGATTTTGTGGCTTTAGAGTTCAAAGTCCAAGGTCACTTTGACTTAAAGAATATATTACCAGTCTTTACACATTTGAACTTGAGATCTGCATCCCATGCTGTGGTCAGAATTTTTTGTTGGCTTGCATTTCATGCTATAAACAAAAAACTGTTTTGATATTGGAGTCAAATGGGCACAGTAACTCCATGAAGAAAACTGGGTTGACTGTGTAAAATAGGAAAACTTCATTTATTTCCCTGACCAAAAATTGTCAGTTGGTTGCATTTGAGTTGAGAAAGACGAGGTATTTAATAATATAGTAGGTAAAGACTTTTTGGAGGTACAAGGGCTGCTACTGATTCTTGGGGAATGCACTGAATGGTGCTCATAATTGTGGGAATGGGTGTTTGGTGTACCATTTATGGTACTCATGTGGCTGATAGCAAAATGAAACTAAGCCCATGTATCTCGGAACATGATCAAGTGGATTATTCCAACCCACCATTCTTTATTGTTTGTCAGAGGCAAGATGTTGCCTTTTAAGGAGTTAAGAATGGCTTTGCATTTCTAATTAAAAAGTAAAGTGTCCTATAATTTTGGCCATATTTAGAGATTATTCCAGAAAATTTTTACAAGATATAGCATGGAACATCTGTCATATTGCCATATGAAATATACTTTGCATAATTTCAGGATCATATGGAATTGAAACCAAATCATGCAAAATATTTTGCCTACTCAAGATGTTGGAATAAAGGCCTAGCGTGATGTCTGGTGCAGGAAATGAGGCTACATGCTGCAAATAAAATGGCATGGCAGACTTTGTGTGAATCATTAACTACTGACAGTTTTCAAATTTGGCCAAAAATGTTTGTTGTGTTTTTGCTGTTCTATATATATTACATTACTAAGTCTTATTTATGATTTTAGTTTATATGTTAAGATAATTATCACTTAGAGATAAACATGTTTACAGATGTTGAGTTCAGGGTCTTTTTTATAATTAAGAATGTTCTGGACGTAACTTTGTTTTATGAATTTGGTGGGAAAATGAACTTTTGACCCTCATTTGGGTTCTATTATTGTGTCTTGGTTTTTTATATATTTATTTTGTTTATTTCAGAATGATTCATTTCATATCTTAACATCAGTCTAGTGGAGTCATTTGTGTTCATTTTTTTGTGAGGATTTGATTCTATTTCAATTATTGATTGTAATTACAAAGTGCTCTTTGACTTTAGGACTAAATTACTATCTTGGAATTAGTGTGAATGTATTCAAGGACATTTTGGATTATATTGTTGTGTTACATCAAGACTGTCAGCACATTCACACTATTACAGACTTCTGGCACATCAGCACATTTAGTATTGAATTTCTTTTGGAATACTACTGGAATTCAGTTGGAATACTTGATACCCGTT
>JAECUM010091195.1:0-35352 GCA_016617855.1 Megalonaias nervosa
TGCAGTTCTTGTCAAGCCAGCATACCAACTTCCTGGGGATGGATGACTTAGCTGAAAAAAAAGAATAGTTGAACAAATTTGGCATTAAGGTAACCAAAGCCTGAGATCATTCAACTGGATGACATTATAAGATCCAAAATGCAAGGAAAGTCAGAGAAAATATTTGGTACATCATGATTCTTGCTGATATGTAGAGTTCTTTTATTTTTAAATAATAATATCCACACTGAATAGTGTTCAGCATCATCTGTGCAAACCTGAAAAGCCTTATGCCATGATGCTTTCTTTGACACTGGATCAACTTTTGTTGCCTGTTTAATGCTGAAAAGAACAGCTTTCTTTTCAGTAACAGTGGTCATACTGGATTAAAGCTTACCTTTTTTGATAATAGTAGTCATATATGATGGCCGAAAGGTTGAGTCCAGGCCCAAGTTTCATTAAACATCTCATATGTTCCTCCTCAAATTGGGAGTTTTGATTACCTTCCCCACTTGTGATTCCATGGGACCATCAACCAACAGGTTGAGAAGAACAATGAACCCTGATTGCTGTCATCAGATGGTAGCCATCAGGATGCACTATTTACTGGTATCAGACCACCAATTATTTTACAGCAGGAAACCAGTATACTGGTGGCAGAAAATACAATAGTTCTAAATATTTTGAGATGCAACTATTGAATAGTAAATGGACTCGAATGTATTTACCATATATGTTGGGACACCATAAATTAATTTTTAAAGTAATTTTTTGTGCATTGTATGTTCTAGGACACATAGTTTTTTTTCGAGTCATAAGTTGTGGGACGCATTTTAAATCATTTGAAAATTACGTGTTGAAAAATGCACTCCAACTTAAATTTTATTTTAAAAAATATAAAATTGTATACTTGATAAAACTCTTTAATCCACTGCTGCATCATCTCATCAACCCATCCCTTCTCCGGCACATGTATGACCCATTCTTTCGGTATATGACTATATTTTTAGCTTTCTCATGCCGTGAAAAATTATTGTTGGAGGCAACACATCTCCTGAAGCAGAACTACAGATTTTTAAAAAAATCTGCACCAGTCATGCTAATTCTCACACTTTTAACCCCCAACTTATCGACAGTCTGTCCCAGAATGAGATCAAAGTACACTGGCATTTCATCCATGTTAATGATCATATTGTAAGCGAAATCATCTCTTTCCCTTCTAACCTTCACGAATTCATCAAATGATTTTATTTTCTCCAAATCTTCTGGGTGACCCTAGGTCATTGATGTCTGTGCACAAAACACTATATTGTGTCACTTTAAAAACTGTTCCACTGTTTCAATTTATTTTCAAAACTCCCATGAAAACTGGTGAAAAGGAACCAGAGCTAGCTTTCCTATGTTGGCCAACTTTGTATATTCCAAAAAAAAAAAAAAAATGGCACACTTAAAATAATCCAAAGTTGGCTTCTGAGGTCAGATTGCTTTGTAATAAAATAACCTTTGTACTGATATCCTGTTGGTAAGTTCAAACAATGAGTTTATTGCTTGCTACCAGTTGTGTTTATTCACCACCCAGGCTTCTATTTGCTTGGCAACAGTAGGCATAATTAAAACAAATAGGCATTGATGGCTGCGGGTAAATAGTATAAACAGCAATACTAACTTGCTTTACTAATACTTTTTTGTAACCCATGCTGGCAAAATGTTGTCATTTGCACTCAAGTCAATAAATTTTCAAATAATGATTTTAATTTGCAAGATACTGTTATAATACAATTATGGTTATTTTGCATCTAACACCGTGTCATGTGTGAATGGCAGATGCCTCAAGCAATCAGTTGATTACTGCCCTCTCACCTGCAATTTTGTTGGATCCAGTTTTCAGTCGGATAACATATTCAAACCTTTGAGTACAAAGAAACATGATTTGTTTCTCTATGTTTACATCAATGAACAATGTGTCGTGTGTTATCTGACATAAGCGATACAGGCTACCATATGGATACCTACGCTACATATAATGGAGTTAGTGAATATATTTTGTTCTTTAATGCTCTGGACGAAAAAAAAAGTGGAAAAATGATAACAATACAAGGTTAGTTTCTTCCATTTTATTATCAAATAAGCATTTTGTTTATCTATTTTATTGCAACATTTAGTGTGTGTGTGTGTGTGTGTGTGTGTGCACAAATTCAACACAAATTTATTTGGTTTCTTAAGTCTTGGGACATATGACATAAGTGAAAAAAGTTTCACCATAAGTTCTGGGACAAGAAAAAAAATTATTTTTTGTGTCCCAATATATATGGTAAATATGGTAATTTTCTATTATTAATTTCACAAACTTCAATCTATGCACTATAGTTGACAATGGGGTCCTTGTCCTCTTCCACACTGACGAAAATCTGAAAGCAGTTTCTTCTCGGCCCTCTGCATTTTCTTCCTTTCTGAGTCTAGTTCTTAAGATAAAACAGTGTCAGTATGAGGAATATAAATATTGTGTTTTATTATTGATGGTGTATTGATATCAATTTGGCTTTAATTTTGCTATTCTGTATTTAACTTCCTATTGACAAAATATATAAACTCTTGGTGTAAAGGTATATTAGTAGGTGCTGATCAGGAGTTCACCTTTTTAAAAGCACAAGATCTAAAAAATGCCAAAAAACACCTACTTTTCAAGGCTGAAGAAAATTTTTCTAACTATCATGAATGAAAGCATGTGTAGTTTGTATGCCAATGTAATGCAAAAATTATTTTTATTTTTCAAATATTAAAATTAAGTCCTGTGGTTAAAGAATTAGTGCTCTGATTGTGACTTGAAAGCCTTGACTCTGTGAAGAAACTGAGGGATTATTCTGAAAGGTGGGAAGGTAAAGGTGAACGGTTGATTCCAACTCAGACTAAAAGCATCCACCACCCATGCCATCTAGTGTAGCCTTAGTGTAGTCATAAAGTGGGAGCTTGTTTTTCCACCTCATTGCGAACACATCTGCCACTGATTTTTGAGGTGCAGAAACCATTCCATAAGGATTACTTTTCATGGTCCGGACAAGTTTGACTGCCAGAATATTTCTCTTGCCTGAAAGACGATGGACTCAGAGAGTGATCTTCTCGGAAGCTGTCCAACAGAAAAGGTTCCACACCTCCAACCAGAGAAAAGGGGTATGAGAGCACTTGATGTCTGAGGTATGCCTTGACTGATATGTCATCCATAGTGACCAAGATGCAGCAATGTCTTGTATGCTTAATGAACCCTAGAAGAGGTAGAAAAACAGTCTGCATTTCTAAATTGTATATATGAAGGGAAGATTCTTTCAGACACCAAAGGCCCTACAGAAGTACCCCTCAGGCTCTAGTGAAACACTCGAATCAGAATCTGAGGTCTTGGTGTATAGGAAGGGGTGAGACTCTAATGCATGAATCAGAATTCCAGTCCGAAACCAGTTGTAATTTTTCCACCAGCTGACTTCCACTTTGTTTTTAATTCACTTATTTTGTCCTGTATATACAAAATGAAGTACTACCTAGCTGGAGCAAGTTCTTATAAAACAAACTCTCTTTTTATTATGTCCATATATATATATATATATACAAATAATATACTTCATTTTTTTATTAAATGTTTCTGGTATTAACTTGTGTACGTTTGTTTATTTATTTCCATGCAAATAATTGTGTCACCCTGTTTAAGTAAAATCATTATTATTAATGGCTGTTGAATGAGGATCCTTTATGAACCCATTTCAGCAGTCATATGTTCTGTCTAAAACATACATGTGACAGAAACAGGATTTTAAACCAGCAGATTTACAAATTTTGATTAGTAGATTGTCTTGTAAACCAGGAGACATTTTATCAGCATAAATCTTACATTCTTCAAGGGTACTGAAAAACAAAGTTCATTATTTGCCATGTTATGTATTCTCTTTGTAGTACAAATAAACCCATGAACATAAATCAAATTCAGATTCTGACTGCAATGTTAAAATAATAATTAATATGAAGCAGCATATTGTCAATTAACAAAAATGGAATGGTTGTCTATCTCACAGTTCACTGCAAAGATTTTTTAATAATATCTAATAGCACTTTTAGTTTCATTCACATTGATAACCATTGTATGCATGGTTATCAATGACCACATCCATATTAAGCCTCACACTTAACAAGATGTCATTAGTTATCTGGTCCAGATTTTCTCCTTAATTACTTTGTATTTTGTGAAGAATGGAGAATGTCCTCTCTGTACTTGCATTAGAATGTTGCAATGACAGGATAACTATGCCCAGCCTCCAAAGAATTTATAACTTCAATCTTCCAGCTGCTGGGTTGATAAGGATACTGACTGTTCTCCAATAGTCCTCCATTGTATGTTCACCTTGTGGAAGAGGTTCCTTGCTTGTACTTGAGATGTATTCCCAAGTCTCATGCTCAAGGGCTTCTTTCTTTTAATGGCTCAGATACAAAAATCTGTTGGCAGTTGTCACCACTGGATATAAAAAAATAAAGATCAATTTAGACTTGAAATCAACGATGAAAGTAAACAGTACATAGTGTATTTATACTTTTACAAAAGATGCATATCTTTCAAACTCACAATGGAAACTCAGGACCAATGATTCTCACCTGCACATGCTTACATTCTGATATCCAAACAATGCTGAACTAGTAATATTTCTCAGCCAGTGGTTTCTTAACATTTAGAGAAAGCACATATTTGTGAATTTTGCCCATGAACTGAACAAAAGTATGCAAGAGCTGTCCTTAAATATCCCTCTTAAAACATCTTGAACAATGGAATAAATATTAAACATGACAAAAATCAAAATACTCACTCTTATATGTCTGCCAAAATCACTTGGTTGGTCTCTCCATCTTATCTCTCCTCTATAAAAGGTCGGCCGATTTTCAAAGGCTAAGAAGACATTATGATCACTTTTTACTCCTTGATTACTTATAAAACCTCCCCAAAAATTTCTGCATTTGGCCTTAAAATCCCCAAATTCCAGCAACAAGGTAATCAATTAACAGCTTGTTGTGTCCACATGTTGGCTGTTCTTGAACAATGTCTAATTCCATTGTTCTGCTACACATCAATGATTCACACTGGTCATTGTACTGGTGGAACACTACTGGTTATGGCTGGTTTCTCAAATGTGTTGATGGAACACCAAAAATACTTCTTTTTTTTTAAATCAATTTTAAAAGTTTTAAAAAGTGGCAGATGTAACTGTAAAATGGTATGTGAAGTAGATGGACTTCAAATATATTTCTGACATACTGCCAGGGTTCTTGTTTGTATTTTAGATAATTGGACATTGTGCCAGTATTACCTAGTAAGCAAATTCCACTACACATAGGGCTGCATTTCACCTTCTTTCTGCTATGTAAAATATTTTCAAATTTCAGACTCATCTATTTTCATGTGACTAGAATTAAAAACATTTTCAAGTCAGAGATCAAATATTTTATTTATTTTAAACAGAGTACTGATTTTATAAATTTTTAAGTGACAGACATAAAACAATGTTGTTTACATTTGTAAATCTGACCACCTGAGGGCTAGTTAGATGAATGCATTATATGTGCACAATTAGAAGATCATGCATTAAGATCTCCATGTAAAACTAAAATATTTGTTTCAGCCGTCCTTCATATTAGCTGTGTAAACATTTCATATATAGGTATGGTTATTCTGGATCCTGGATTATCATAAGTTCTGATGTTTAATGTGTGATATGTAAAAATATCAGTGATTCCTTTTATACTAGAATTCGTTAGCCTCTCTACAACAGTCACTTCCCAACCTATTGTGGCCACAACCCTAAAACTATTTTTATCTGAGCCTCAAGACCCAATTTCCAAATTTTGATAAGGTTTGCCATCTCAAAAAAAAAAAAGAAATCCTGGTGACCGTCCAGAATGTCATTGTGACCCTGATTTGGGTCATGAACTGAGGGTTGGGAACCACTGCTCAACATGAAGATATACTAACCTTTTCACACTATCTATTTACATGAATGTTGACTAATTCCTCCAAACTGTTCAAAGATTTTTCAAGTTTTAGTAACACTGTATTGGACAGATTAGTTACCTCATTAAATTTTTTCTTCAAGAATTTTTGAAATACTGCATCATACATCGATACCCCTTTGATAAATTTAACAGATTAACCCTTATAAACATACTTACACTTTGCTGAGGATAAGCTTACCCCTTGTTTGCCAGCTGGAAAAGTATAGGTGATCCAGATAGTCCCATGTCCTTCATATCCAGCTAACTGCCAAAATGAAGTCCCCACTTCCATCCTCCCATCTTCAGGTTGGTCCCCAGTGAGTATCCCAATTATTCTATTGCAGTTTGGACAGGCAGGTTTGTGCTTAAATAATTCATCAACACAACCAGAGCAGAAGGAGTGGCCACATGGTAGAGCTTTAGGATTCACCATTGGACCCATGCAAATGACGCAATCCTCCTCAACATTTGTTGATTCATGCTCTTTTTCTGCGAAAGATGCCTGCAGAAAAGCAGTAAAATAATTTTTGTTATATGTACAGATCAGGTATGAAGGTCTTATGTTTGCAGCCAAATTAGATAGTTATAACCCCTGGCATATATGTGTATCTTGCTAAAAAGCTAGGAACTTCACAGTTAGCAATATTCCATGCACATTGCTAATACATAGCTACATGCTTTGTTTTGTGCTAACACAAAAATTAGAAGTTAAAGCTGAGAGATCAAATCCTAAATGCCCTGGTTATTGTTTGCAAACAGCAAATCATGTATGATAATCATTATTCTGATATGATGCTATTACCAACTACAAGTTAAATGCTGTACAACTGAAATCTTGGTAAATGAAAACTTAAATGAAGTAGTAGATTTCTGATCTCAAACAGGAGTGGATTTTGAGAGCATGGGATGATTCTGTTATACTAATTAGGACCACATGGAGGTACCAACTTCCACTGGCAGCCTCATCACTTTTATTTCAAAATATCCCCCTCCTGAAAGCTAATAAAACATGGCTGCTGATATTTTTCAATCCATTCATTTATACCCATGACAAATATTGCTGGATCAAAACAGTAAATCTACCTTCATATCCTTACTGGAAGTAATCTTAGTCATATAAAGGCTTGGAATTGCTTCACAGTATTTAGATTATTCAAATTAAAGGGCATTCTCAAAGTGTAAACAGCTTTTTCATTGTAGCAGCAACAGTATGCATTCCTTCCCTAATTAGATCAAATTTTTAAGATAGCTGTTTGGATAACTGAAAATACATAGATGGAGGCACACAATATGTGCTCTGAAATGCTTAAATTGAACAAAGAGTCTGTGATTCATGTGCTAAGGTAAATGTATACCTGGAAGCACATGTAGTTTAGCATTTGATGCTAAATTACTTTTTTGATGACTTTGCCTCTAATGAACCAAGTTTTATTTTTTTTAATCAACCCTCGAAAATTGCAGCCTTGAGTAATTTGCAATTTGTTATGACAACTTGCTAGCCAAAGAATGCTAAGAAGGGGGGGGGGGAGGGAGACTGGGATGGGGGGAGGATGACGACAACTGTCAACATTGAATATATAATGGGTTCAGGTAAACAAAAAAACTGACATTACTTATTTGTCTTTGTTTTAATAATAATAAATACTTTGGTTTTATTACTTCTTTTTTTAACATAATAATTGCCATTTTTAAAAAACATTTTACCTAACCTATAAATCAGCCACTACAAGCTTGCGCTTATGTCCACCCACGTGACGTTTGCCTGGAGCCGTGAAGTACCATTTATCGATGGCTTGACTGGGATCATAAATCTCGGCTGGTGGTATGTTAATAACCAGCTGTAGCAGATCATGCAGGGTGGAAGTGTCTAGAGCCAATCTTCATTTTGTTTTAATTTTGTTTACAAAACTGAACCCTCGCTCACACGATGCAGTTGAGACAGCAACACAAGCTGTGGCTTCTAGAAACTTTTAATTATTTAGAATTTTTTTTAAATAGCTATATTAATTATCACTCTAAATAAAAATTAGTAATCCAAACACTGGATGCCCAGCAAAGTGGGGGAGGAATAAAAGACACTGTGAACATAAAATAGAAAAGAATGAACTTAAAACAAAGCACATGGAAACTAACACACAGCACGTGATACCCATGTGATGTCTGAGTGGGACAGGCTGCTGACGCAATTGACTTTTCTGAATCCGAACTGATCCAAATATTGCCGAGTTACTTTGGTACAGATGCACAGTTGACCATACGCCAAAAGGGTGGGTATGTATCTGCCGAATATGCCTCTATGCATGCCTATCACCAGTGCATGACACGCATTCAAGACATATAAGTACATTATTATTGTTATTCTAATTCTATGTTCTCTGCAATCGCGACTCATATCTAAACTGAAAATGCTAGTCAAATTGATTGCCAGTAAAAAATTATTTTTTTTAAAAGTAGATAGAAAATCACGACTTTTTTGGTGAAAAATATCACTGTATTGTTATCTTCTGAGCTCACAAATGACATTTTTCCACTTGCAAATTGAAAAAATCCAGGGGAGGTAGCAATAAAAAAGTTTTAAAGATGGCCATATTGGACATGCGATTGTCACTATTTTCATTTAGGACCAACCTAACATCATAAGAAACCTTCAGATGAAAACCCCATGGCAATAATACTTTTTGTTCAGAAGTAGTGAAAACTTGGTTTGCAATATAACCATTGTGGTGGCCATATTTGGACACCTGATTGGCACCATTTTAAATTAGGACCAACCAGACATCATAAAGAGTTTTGAAGTTTTTTCCAACTCCATGCTGATTTGAACATCCATTCTGGATGAGTAGCTATAAGAAGATTTTCAAGATGGTCACAGTAGTGGTCATACAGGATATCATCAACACCATTTTCATTCAGGACTAACTAAATAATTGCATGAATGTGTTTGCAAACTTTCATGGCAATCACTAAAGTAGTTGTGGAAGAACAGTGATAATAAGCTTGTGCTAATGGACGTGCTTATATGTATGTACATACAACATACCATTTGATATGCTTGTCTGGTCTATGACCAGTAGAAGTAAAAAATGTTAGACCCTTCATGCTAGAATGCTTTGTCAAATTTAGTCAAATTCTGTTCAGCAGCTTTTGAGAGTTCAATTAATGTTGTCTTAATGCTGTTTTTGTTTAGTTGAAGTGGTCATTTGATGGAGATCAGTGTAATTTATACAAATTTGAAAGCCTGTAATTCCAACATCATAAAATTTTTTTCAAAGCTGGTTTAGTTCTTTTATTTCCCAATCGTTTTCACTTTTAATAACAGTTAAAAATATATGACGATGAGTTTTCATCATTTATACAAATATAAATTCCTTGTGTCAGGGTGCTTTCTATTAAATTTAGTCAAATTTAATTCTGATGAGTGGTTTTAAGAAGTCTTTCATCATTACCAACAGTATATATCTCGAAAATGTATTTATAGTAGAAGGAACCTGTATGCTAGATGTATTGAGCATGGTTAATATCTGAAATGGTTACAAAGATAAACTCCTGATATGACTGCATATGACCAGTCATAATAAGTCCAACCCCTACAACTGTATCAGTCCGGCCCCTTGGTGCCCCAAATGAATCTGAGATTGCTCATCTGTCTGATCTTTGCCTGACAGTCAAATGCAATACCAGTTGGCCAAGAAATCTGTTCAATATATTCAATACTGTTGATTGCATATGTTACTTTTTTCAAGGTTTCTCTAGTTTCAGTATTCAATGTTTCTCTAGTTTCAGTATTCAAGGTTTCTCTAGTTTCAGTATTCAAGGTTTCTCTAGTTTCGGTACTTTCATCCATATCTGATCACACATCAGTGTAATTTGTCCAGTACTGAAGGACCCAGTTGTTAAGCAATTATTTAGATAAAGTTATAAAAAGGTATATTTTTAGTAACAGCAGTCATATTTAATGGCTGACAGGCATCATTTGTATGAATGATAAAGCCCTTTATGCCAGAATGCTTTTTGTAATATCTTGTCAAATTCTGTTGAGTAATTTCTGAGATGTCATTTAAAGGATTTTCTATTGTTAGTAATGGTGGCCATATGATACTGGATTGGCATGAAATCCGAAGATTTTAAGATCTTCATGCCAGGATTCTTTTTGTAAAGTTTGGCCATACATTATTCTGCATTTTTTATGAGAAGTCATTTAATGTTTTTTTTCTATTTTTTGAAATGGTGCCTGTACTGGATGGCAGATCTTCCAAAATGATACTAAATTTGAAACTCCAGAAAGGAGTTCCAAGTTTACTTTGAATTACCTAAAAGCATCTATCTTTCTAAATCTACAGGACTTGACATGATAGGTCTTTTAAAGGCAGCTTGATTTTCTATTACTAATAGTATTATATTTCTAAGTAATTAAAATTTCTGAAAAAGTTGATTTCTTCAACCCTTAGAAAACTTCCAAAGTAACACCACTACATAAAGCTGGATCAAAAAAGAGGATGTAAACAACTATAGACCAATATCAATTCTTCCACATCTTTCCAAATTACTAGAAAAACATGTACATAGTTCTTTTATGAACTATATTAACAGTCACAATCTACTTCATGAAAATTAACTTGGCTTTCAAAAAAATCATTCTTGTTCAACTGCACTTATCTCTATGTCTGACAAGTGACTGAAAGTGTGAGATGAAGTTACTTGGTATTGTAATGATTGAAAGGCTTTTGACAGTAGATAATTAAATTATTCTTGAAAAGTTTAAAATCTATCAATTTAGTGGAGATATTCTTAAGTGGTTCACATCCTACTTGAGCAACAGGTCTCAGCTGATAAATTTAAATGGACACCTATCTGAAAATAAAATGAGAAATTGTGGAGGGATCTTGTCATTTCTTCTGTTCATAAATGATCTACCCTTAAAAATATTAGATGCAGTCTCACTAACTGACACATATCAGAATGTTAATAACACTACCTTGTCTGATGCTGAAAGCAATCAAGCTGAAATTGAGAAAAACCTTCAAATTGCTCTCAAAGGCTTCAAAACTGTGGTGCAAGGAAAGTGGTATGATCATTAATACGGTCAAAACAAAGTCTTGCTGACAACTACAAGAAAAAAAAGAGGCAGACTGCAAACTGCATGTTCTCTGTGATAACATTGATCTAAAGTTGACTTGTATTGATTCAGTTTTTTGGAATATTTGTAGACAATAACTTGCTATGGTCTCATCATACAAATTATATTTCAAGAAAACAAATTTTTCTCTTTGGCTCATGAAGAAAATCATGGTTTTCATTCCTTTACAGTATAGTATACTTTATACTAAAGTTACATTAAACTGAATCTTGACTACTGTGATATAATTGAATGGTAAACATCTACAAACTGTTGAAAAATTTCCAGATTCCAAGAAAGGGCATGGAAAAAAAATATTGATCAGCAAATGGCCATTACATAATGGTTACAATCTATGTATTGCCCATATGTGAGAGAAAATTCTTAAGAAAGGCCAAAATAATATATAAAGAGTCTACAAAATATGCCCCCATTTTCCAAGAAAGAGATATCAGATCATTAAAAGGGCACAATTT
Source organism: Megalonaias nervosa (assembly GCA_016617855.1). Lineage (NCBI taxonomy): Eukaryota > Metazoa > Mollusca > Bivalvia > Unionida > Unionidae > Megalonaias > Megalonaias nervosa. The sequence continues at coordinate 11,593 of JAECUM010091195.1, forward strand.
TAAAGTACCCAAGCCATAAAAGGAGTTATTCAAAAACGGTTTTCAATTTTCAGGTGCTTTTGCTTGAATAAAATTCCACATGATATTAAATCAGCTCTGAGTATGTATTCCTTCCACAACAGGTGTATTAGATGGATAAAATCACTGAGAAAAGAATAAAAACAATTTCTACAAAATATTGTATTTATTAAAGTACAAGTTACACAACCCACCTTCATCTTTTTCATTTTCATTCCTGCAGTAATGTAGTATTTTTGGGAATAGTTGTTTCTGTACTGGGTATATGCATATGTGTGTGCATGTGTGAACATATTATTAGCTTGTATCATAAATGTGCATAACAGAGGGCCTCAAGGTAGATTAGCTTCTAATTTGTAACTGAGTCACTCTCTAACAATAATTTTTTTTTACTACTATTATAATTATTCAAAGGATTTTCATCATTTGAATGGGCCCTCTTAATTAAAATGCAGAATATGTGTATTCTAATGGCCCACATTAAGAAATGCATGTACTTGTGTCTCATAGCCTCTGCCCTTCCTTATCACTGTACTGTGCTGAATTTATTTTCAATCAACTTACTGGTGTATCACTGATCTTGACTGCATAACTAGGAGGTGGATATAATGGAACATGATCTCTGTTAGCTGTCTCAGCAAAGTCCTTGAAAACCGTTCTCACTGTTGAATATGCATCACTGGGAATGTGACGTGTAACAATATGGATTTCCTTTAAATTTGGATTTTGAACTTTGCGATGGAATACAAGAAATCTGTTCAGGAATAATTCTGTCCAAGACTTCTCTGTCATATATCCATGTTCTGAAAAGACAATAGAAAAGCAGTAGATTGTTGTTTTTTTTATGCCCAGGAAAGTGTCTTGATACAAACACACTTGTGTACCACAGGAGAAATGTTTGGTTCAGCTTAAAGACTGTTAATTAGTTAAAATGTCTTGAGCATCCATACCTCTACTTTCCTATTTGGGGATCTACTCTTAAATCTTGTTCACCCTTTACAGTTGCAATCAAAAATCAAATGTGATATATCACCTGTCTCCAAATTTTGAAGGCTCTAAGGAGAACTTGTTCTTCTTAGAGTTATCAAGATTTTTAACAATGGATTCATTTACTTTCATGAGTATAAACTTTAGTAGCTTGACAAAAAAATATAATTATTGTCATGACATACATAAGAATCATTGTTTGTTTGATCTCTCCATGTTGTTTTTAGCAACCATAAAATCCATAAAAATTGGTACCCAACAAAACAATAGTGAACTCTAGTATTGTTTCCTCATATGTAAAGACTTTATACTTAATAAAATTGGGAAAGTTTAATGACATGATTGTAAATTTACCCTAAGTTTTTCACATGATGTTATATTACATGTGAAAAGTTTCAATTAAAATAAAAACTGCATCCCACAACCCATTATTACAATCCCAAGGTACTTACTGACACCAAACAAAGGAAGTGCTATCTTTTTCAATTTTTCACTCTTGTTTGTCTTCTTCAAAATATTGTCTATTGACATCTCCATCACAGTCCTGAAGTCAGGTTTCTTAGAAGCCTGACTTTCAATGACAACATGAACAACAGCTTTAAGAGGATGCTCGCCAGCAGGTGTAATAACCACATCTCCAAGGTTTGGTTGCTCCTTTTTGAACCCCTTTTCTTTTTGAATTCTGTAGTCATGTTTCTTCTTAAGTTCTGATGATATTTTCCAAACTCCTGATCCTTTTATATCATCAGGACAAACAACTGCATCAATGTGTTCAAAGTTTAGAATGTCTCCCTGATAAATGTATACTACTGGTGTTTGAGAAACTTGGAATACAGATCGTTTTCTGTCATCTGACTCATAAAAAACAGGTGCCAATTTTGTATCTTTACTCAATTCATGCTGACTGTTGTTTGCTGCAGCTTGTAAACCATACTGATAAGGCTTTTCTTGTGGTCGATGATCCCTTTTTCCAATCTCATTTGATTGTTGTCTCTGAGAGCCGGAGAAGGAAGTGACATAGTTATTTATATCATAGTTTGGCTCCTTCCCATCCTGAATCATGGTTCTAAATGTATCCTCTATCAGCTTCACAATGGTGGGAAGTTTGTCAACGAAGTGGATCTCTGTAAGGGATTTACCTGGTTCTGATGATTTGCTGTAGTCAAGAATGGCTTTGGAGTATTGGACAGCACACATGTCCTGTGGTACAGCATATATTCCTGGCAACATATACAATAATAAATAATTTCATTGTATCAAATATCCTTTTAGCCACTTCTACTTGTACTAAGTTTTATTAGGCTGCAAAATGAAATTATTACACTTATTTCACATATTTGATATTAAACATATCCATGTTTAAGATTATGTTGATGATGTAACACATACAAGAAAGAATAGAATAGAATATGTATGGTTTAATCTAGGTTGCATTTTTGTGCCAATTGGGCAAAACTATTGATGGCATACTCAGATATATATATATATATATATATATATATATATATATATACTTATACATACACACAAAGCAGTATCATAATAATCAGCACAAAGTTTGAACATACCTGTCACTTCGTCACTTCCTATTTACTGGCACAATAAATGATAACCAGCTGCATCACTTGCAAACAAATGTCTTTATTAAAGGTGGTTCATAAACATGTGAAAACACTAACATTAATAAATAAAAAAGTGATAATGTCTATCTGAAATTGTCTCTTTTCATTTTTTCCACTATCATTTTAACTGAATAAAAGGGATAAGTCAATAGTATAGGCATCATGGCTTGCTACAAAAATGTTGTCTTCATCAAAATTTTTATCTCTGACAATCTCAGAATAAAGAATGTGCAATAGAAAAGTAGACATTTCACAATTTTTATAACAACCAAGATAGATACGTATGAATCAGATCTTATTTACATGTAATTAGATGTTGGCTTTGTACAATGCTATTCAAAACAGAACAGAACACAATGTCAATTAGAAGGATCACAGCTTATTGGCTGGCACCAGAATAAAGCAGTCCTTCTGCAAAATTTGACTCAATATAAATCCTGGAGAAACTTTTGACTTCTCAGGCCTAAATATTTCTTCAAAGACAATCTATCCTACATCACATATTTTGGTATTAAATTAAATGGTGGATAGTTCCTTATAGTGAATATGATATGAGTGCGAATGAGATCACAAAAAGACCCAAACATATTTATTCTCATTCAATAGAAGTTCAGTCCCTTGAACATACTGATGTTCCAATGTCCGAAAAGGATTTCCATAAATTCAAGTAAAGGTTAATTCTTCTTTCTAACTACTAAGTGTTGAAACCATCTTCAATATTCTTGATTGACATGATTTTCTAATCTGCCATTATGACAGACATGTTGGATGTAAGCTTGGCACCATTTTTATTTATAACAAACTCACACCATTTAAAAGACTGTTGGTGAAAAAATGCATTTTGATGACAATCCATTCAGGAGAATTAGTGACATGATTTTTAATATCTTCATTATGGCTGTCATATTTGAGAGCACCATTTGAATTCTGGACCAACAAGATATCGTAATTAGTAATCTTATGAATAACCAATGGTGTCATGACTTTACAAGCAGCATAAACAGTGATGAAAGTTTCAAAATGTCTACTGTGGCAACCACACTGGATATCAGATTGGCACATTTTTAATTCAATAACAACTATGGTAGACACCATAAGAAATCTTCCAGTGAAAGCCTCATGCTAATGCAGCCTTCCCTTTTGGAGTAGCAATAACAAGATTTTCAAGATTGCTGCTGTGGTGGCCATATTGGATATCACATAGACTCCATTTTCATTCAGGATCAAAGTGACACCACAAGAATTCTTTCAGTGAAAACCCCATGTTAATAAGCGCATCCATTCATGTGGAGTAGTTGTAAGATTTTCAACCTGGCCACTGTGGTTGCCATAATGGACGTTTTATTTAGGATCAACAACAGAAAGACACCATAAGAAATCTTCTACTGAAAACTCCATGATGATGACCTTCTATTCAGAGGAAGATTTTCAAGATGGCTGCCATGGTGGCCATATTGGAGATAAAATTTGCACCATTTCATTGAGAACCAACTAGACATAAAAGTCATTTGATGAAAATTCCATGCTGATATGACCCATCCATTCAGGAGGAGCAGTGATAACAAGATTTTCAAGCTGGTCAATGTTATGGTAATACTGGTTGTCTCACTGGAATTATTTTATTTAGGAACAACTAGACATCATAAGAGGTCTTCTGGTGAAACTCCATGCTGACCTGACTTTCTGTTAACCTCTTTAAATAAAGTTATTTATATTATTATTATTATTATTATTATTAACTGAAGCTGTCTAACTATTTGCTGAATGACATGCTTTTGTGTTTAAATTTAAATACCCCAAACAAATGAATACAATTGCGACTGAAGCAAAGATAAAACATGTTATTAATCGAGTCCAATTAGAAATTTTCTGCAATATTCATGACTTTGCTTACCTGCTCCACGTGTTCCAGATGAAACACTTGTAGTTTTCTCAATGTTATGTGTTGATTGACCTACAAGACCTTTTTTTGTTTTGACCTTTTATTGGAATAGCTGCTAGATCCAGGTCCAGCTGATTCAGATATAGTGGCACACATGTACCAAAATATCTATTTCCCAAGAGGAACAGGCCCCTTATGATTAATTCATTGGAAGTCAAAGTGACAGATCATTAAAGTCAACTTTGACCTCCATAACGGTCTTATCTGTATGAAAAAAGGGGGTGAGTACATATTACTGGTAAGAAATAGGACACAAAAAAATAAAAATTACTTACATATTTGGCATGCCTAAATTTGAACTGCCTTATGTATAAGGACCCCCTTATACTGAGATATTTTACACATGATAATGACATTGTATCTATGGCAATAACCATCTTGTAAACAGGAAGCTTTACATTCAGGCATTTTATAGTGATGGAGTTTTGTACATTCATTACTTGTGGCCTCTTTAAACATTTCTGCATTTTTTCTAACAATACATGAATAGTAGCTACCAGTATTGGATACTGTCATTAATTCTTCAAAACAAAATGCACTATAGTCTACAAACATTGCAGAAGCAGTGTTCCATCTTGAATGCTTGATAGTAAGTGAAGACTATTATTATAACCAGTGACTCATTTTCTTTCTATATATCCACTAAAAGGAGATGGTAATTTGAAAGATGTTGACTGAAAAACTATGCAAAGTTTTTTGTGTATTATATATGACATCATTCTCAAACGTGTAATCTTTACATATCTTTAATGATTTCCTTAAACCTGTGACATGTTATGACTTTGTCATGACATAAATCATTTGGTGTGAAATAGCCTCATGAGAAACTGACCCAACTTATGATTTAATCATCTGTGTGTGTGTATATATATATATATATATGAGCCAGTTAACGCAAGAACGGCGTTAAGACACTTAGTGAAAAATGCTGGAAAACCCTACTCAAAGTATGATGTCAGATTTCCATATATCATAATTATGCAGCACATTATACTGGTTTTGAGAGAAAATCTGAAAATTCTTCATGGATTCAAAAGATGACAAAGCACTGAAGATAAGTTAGTCCATAATATCAAGAAAATTTTTTAAAACAACAACAAAATGAAGAAATGTAATTTATAAAATTACTGATGCATTTACTGTAACTTATCACTTTGATCATTCTTTTGCAGATCAATGAATGAATTTAAACCTTATCCAATATATATATATATATATATATATATATATATATATATATATATATATATAGTATTTTGATAGAAATGCCCTATAATTCCTTTGTAAACTGAAATATACGAGTTGTAGCAATTATTTCACACATTATTATCACTTAATATATACTTTATGTGACATTTGGAGACAAAACAAGCAGACAACAAGTTCAGTTCATCGAAATAGTGTGAAGTGGGTAGAAGAGCTATGTAGGACCAAACAGATGATTCTGTAACTGTAGGTTACATTGCACAAGTAGTAGAACTGTAGGCACATATTTAATATTTTCACCTGATGATCTAATCAAACCCACTTTAAGTCCCACTGTCACTTTTTTCCCCCCATTTTCCTTGTTCCTGAAACTAAGTTCTGTATGTAGAAAATTTGAAAATGAAGAACCGAAGAATGATAAAACTAACATGATTATCTTCAATTTTATACTCAAGCTTTTCATGCAAAGAAAGTGTGTAACTTCCATTCATTCCTGAAAATAATTAGAAGGTTTAATTATGAAAAAGAAGATATAGAAAGACCAATTTCAAAATACATTCTTTTTTTAATAGCAAACTGAAGTAACTTTGTAATGTAAGGCAAAATATTTCTCAACCCCTGAATAATAATTTTTCAAGACTTTGTTTCAGTGGTTATTTTTTGTGTCACTGTGAGGTATATTAAAGCATGCCAAACAATATTATCTTTTTACATCTAATCAGAAGTAGTCACAAAATATTATCTGCCTATTTACAGTACTAATTTTTGTCTCTAGTTTTGGCAAAATATCCATGGCCAGAAATTTAAAAAAAAATGAAACAATAATTAACTGCACAGTAAATGATATTTGCTTTTTCAATTTTATTTTAAAAATAATTATTTGTTCAAAGCCTTAGTGTATCATGTGTGAATTGCATTTAATATTTTGATAGGAATTGGAGGACATATTTGTGGAACATTTTGGTAGGGTTCCTACATCCACATCCCATTCTCCCTCTCTAATATCAGACGATAACATCGTCCCATGTAATACGACAGATCTAGAGGAATGAGCAAGATGATTTCTTGACAATGTGGATAATTTGAACCCCAAGGATGCAAGAATCCAACAGTGAGGAGGAAGCCATTGATAATGAATCTGATGATGTAGTCATTGAAAAAAAGTAGCACAGAGGTCATTTTAAGGATAGTGGATGATTTTATCAGAAAGGGTTGCAGTTGCTGAGAAAACTGTATTGACAGAACCAAAATGCTATTTATGACCACATCTTAAACATGTGGGAAATGCTAAAAGATGAGAGAGATGCAGTACTCAATTGCTGAGATCATGGAGATAATACCTAACAGTGTTGAGACTGGAAGGGATATCTTGCCCAGTTTTTCAAGTCCTTTGCGAGGTATATGGTTTATCAGACACAATGCATCATAATGTCTTACATCCAATATAAAAATGCCAATATTAACCATATTTCACAATGAAAGATAATAAGCTGTTTAATTATTCCCAGGCGAGTATTATTGGATAGAATAAAGATTTACATTATTTTGCCTGCCTTTCATGCAATTCTTTTTTAAGTTTATTGGTTTCATTTTTCAGAATGATTTAGGAAAATAAGTACATATGAAATATGACATTAGTAACCTCTGTGTGCACAGGACACCAATGTTTCCAGGTAGCTGCTGATGCACTGGCTATAGTCTTTGTGAGGAAAGCCTTGTATCAGAATGAGATCTCAATCAATATTACATAGATCCCGGGACAGATGATTGAGATCAACAACATCAAGACCTGATGTAGAGTGTAGGACTGAGTAGACATCATCAAAGGTATTTGTTTTAAGAATGTCAGGATTTGTCAGGCCCTGTTATTAGGACATAACATGTCTGGTATACTTTCAGTGAGACAATGTCATAACAATGAAATAAAATTGGAAAATAAACAATACTTACCAAGTTGAGTTCTCCTGATAATTTCATTGAACATGTAGTACCCTAGCGATCACACGAGATGATGCATAGGTCATGTGACTGGTCAGTCATTAGAGAGGTTACAGGATACAAGATGAGACACAGGGAGGGTGGATGAGCGTGTGAAAAACGTGAATAGTTTGGGGAACCGTGGCTAAGTACTCTCAAGATTAGTGCAACCATCACCACCCACTCCCCCTCCTCCAATTTCTGTAAAACTCTAAAACCTACACTGACAAGGGAGACGAACACATGGTATAGTGAAATACTCCAAGATACAGCAAAGGCATCTACAAGTTCAACTTGAGGATCTGGTTTGCATTCAGTCTTGAGGCAAAACAGGCAATATCAGATTTACCAAATTATGTTCAATTTCTGGAAATTTTCTGGTCTCAACCTGCACTCAGAATCATGGTCTAATTTGCATTATAGAACATCAACCTCCATGATCGATGTGCCCAGCATATGACAAGCACTGAGCCAAATATATGTTGCCCTACACCATTCCACCATTTCAAAAACCAGATTGTGAAGTTCTTGAACCCAACTCAAACCCCCATTTTATTAATGTATGAGTGGGCAAAACTACTGTCCATAAGCAATCTTACCTGCTAAATAAATATAAAGCTTGTACATAAACTATTGGCAAGATGGCAAAATATTTCACTTGCCATCAAGACACCCCTTGAGGCCCGTCACTCTCTTTATTTGTGAGCAAAAGGTCCATTATGACAATTGAGGAGAATGATGGTATTGATCATGCTTTCCTGAACTTTTTGCATTTGATTGTCAGGAAACCTATTATGGTCTGAAAGTTTTAACCAAATTTCAGGTTTACCTCTGATAAAGTTTTATATTTCTTTGGCCGCATGAACTGACCTGGCATATTCACAACAGTAGCCAATTTGTAAGAAATATTAGGCCCTGGACGATCCTGGAGTTGATAGAATTGTGATAACTCTGCCACAAAATGAACTGAATAGCCTCCAGCAGGTCCACTAGTGATTCTTTTCACAAAGAGACCTTCTAATTCATCCCCCAGTGGTACCCAAGTGAGTGAGTCATCATCATTATTGTCGAGGGGTGGGATCCACTGTCACTATCATCAATTTGAGGATGTGTTAGATGATACAGCCAATATTTGGCTTTGAAGTGACCTCATATAGAGCTTTTCTAGTAGCAACACTGTGATGAGTTTCCAAACATGACTGCATCCTTATAATATTGTTTGAAATAAATTCACAGGAAGCATGAACTGTCTCTTACACCATCCACCATTTTAATACTGGTGTTTGGTCAATGTTTGCAAGTTCTTGACCTCATGTTACTGTATTTGAAGCTGAAATTGGCATATTTCTGACATATGGTTATAAAGAAATGTCCTGTGAATGTGCAACCTCAAGAACAAATTGACTTTGTCTATGTTCCAGGTACTTCTGAAGCCTTTCTATGGCTTTTCAGCAAGAACCCTCCCTTAACATTTTTTCAAGAAATGCCATATGAGTCATACACAATTTGAAATTATATGTTGTTCCTAAAACCAATAGTGCATATGTACATATTTACACTGATCTGAAATCGCAAATTAGCAAACTGCCATTTTAAAATTAAATTACAACAGGATGTTTTTGGTCAATGTTCACATCAAGAAAATGAAAAAAAATTTCTGATTTGGGTTTATTTTCTTCCAAATTCTGCAAAATTTGTTTAACTTTTACCTCTCATTCAACTATACTTATAACTTTCATACTTGTGTCTCCAGATGTGAATCCCAACCAAAGCAGACAGCCTGACATTGCTAATATCTCACTAATTCTCAAGGTCATGCATGTTGAATCTGCCTTGAAAATATATAACACATAATAAAAATAAAAAATGTACTAAAATTTGTAATAAATTTAGTATAATGATTAAGATTACATTTATATAATCTGATTCCTTTGTTACTATGTCTGCATTTTCATAATATGAAATTTTTATGTGTTTTTGAACCCAACATATGTTGTACTGTTTATGGTTTATGTTGTTGTTGTTGTGGGGCTTAACACCATTTTTCAGCACATGATAGGCTATACATGGCGGCCAGTATCAATGGTGGAGGAAGAAACCGGGAAATCCCGGGAAAGAACCATCGACCCACGAGAAGCTACTGGCAAGCTTTCTCACATATCCACATTCGCCGAATCCTAGACTCGAACCCAGACAGACAGAGGTGAGATGGCAGTGATCCGTAATGGAAAGCGCTTTAGACCACTCGGCCACTCGGGGCCCCCTGTTTACGGTTTACATTTTTATGTAGCCATGTGCTAGGAAGAAGTTACTGTTCTTGCTGTCATGGATGACCTTTAAAGAAAAGACATTAATTCAGGGTTTTACACAAATAGTCCTATGCATTTTGTCATTATTTTCATAAAAAGAATGCAAAAGTATTCTAAAAGTAGGCATAGGTGAGTGTATATGTTCGACATGTGCATTTATTTCCACCAAAATATGTTGTGAAAAATCAGTGATGCACAAATGCCAAATGGACAGTTGACCATTCAAATATGAATATATTCAGATGTTTTGAATGTCAGCTTTTTACATATGAAAGCAGAGAAAAACCCCAGGTGTAATGAGGTTGCCATTTGAAAAAAAATATTAATCTTGATCACCAGTGCCTGCTGCTATTTATAGGAGATCAGCTTGTTGCTGCCACAACTGTTAATTTGCAGCACACAGGTTATTTATGTTTGTGGCACATAACTCTCCTGATGCTTGAAACATTAAGATGGTGAAACAAGTCCTGCTAATTGAAATGATTGCTCTGCACCAGTACAAAATTTTTAGGCAGATTCCGCCTGGAGTTTAGGTGGATTCTGCCTAAAAACACCAAATTTCAGACAGACTTTAGACGGACTAGGAATACGGCTAAGGTGACAGACTGAATCCGTCTAATAGTTAAGCGTACTATTTCTTATATTCCTCCTAAAGGATAACTGTTAGACGGAAAAGTTCTGCTTGTCCAGTTCATTTTCCTACTTTAAGATGGATTTTGGACTTAGACTGATTTTGGCAGAAATGTTGGGCATAATTCTGAACTTTATCAAAAGAACTACATTAGCATAGAATCTTTGGACTTAGAAAATTTGGTGCAAGGTGGATTTTGGACTTGATCTGATGTTTACTCTGAAAAATAAGTTTCTTTTACTTCCTATTAAAATATGCTCTACAACAATCATATCCACGTGAAAATGTGACTGAAATTTCAGCAAAATCAGAGTGAACATTTTTTGACATTCACTCAAATGTCCTTTTTTTCACTAAAATTATTACATTTTAGGAGATTTTACCAAAATTTCTGAAAATATCAGTGAAATTTTGTTACTGAAATTTCACTGATTGCCAACATTTCCGAAAATATCAGTGAGAATTTGTGATCGAAATTTCACTGACACTTTGCCAAAAATTCTGAAAATATAGTGATATTTTGTGATTGTAATATCACTGACATATCAATAAAAAATATCACTAAGATATAATAAAATTTATTTTTTGTTTCTTGTACAATTTGAATAATTTTCAGCAACATTTATATTTTCTGTTTCTGATAGCTGTAATTTTATTGTTCATTTTGGGAATAATAACTTTTTTCCAAATCTTTCCTTGTATTTTTTTTTTAAAATTGTTGTTATTGTTGCATTTTTGTTTAACTTCAACTGGATTAAACTTCCCTCAAAAAAAAAGATTGTTTTCTTGTTTTTTGTTTTAAAGCAGAATTTCGCGTTTCTCCTACCTGAATCTGATATTCCTCTATATGGACCCTTTTTTAAATATTGTCTCCGAAACTGTTTTTTATTTTTTTATAATACTCTATCCGGTCGCATTCTGCAAAGAGCTTTCTATTAAGTATTTGTTCCGTGTATTATTTAACAGATGATCGCTATAAAGAGCTTATTGATTGGTCAAAAGTTTGTACATGCCCAATGAATCGTCGCGTAACGGAAACTGATGGGAATGAGCATGCTTGCTAAGCATGGCGATTCGAATTTTCGAGCGGGATACGAGTTGAATAACCATTTGAAAAATGTGCGGCAATAAGAATTGCTTGAATGCAAATTTGATGGGAACGTAACTGGTCAATCTGTATGAAAACTGAACGCCAGGACTAGCATTTTGCTTTTTGTGCCATAAAGAGCACAGTAGCGGCTAGCTTGCTAAAAATGACAAGGAATTGAACCAGGAGGATTTCGAGGTTTTATAACTCCAAACTGATTAACTTCCAGAATTTAAGGAGGGACAACGTATAGATCACTGGTGGGAATTGTTTATATTGTTGCCAGATACCCATGTAAAAAAAAGAAGTCATATCTTGGAGGAGTTTTCTTGGCCCACAAATAGAATCATCCTTCCAATTGTTTATATTATCAAAATATTCTAGTTGCGTTAGAATTAAGTGTAAAATAAGAGTAATTATATCATGATAAACGTTTGTCACCGCTGCTTATGGAACAAGGACGAAATCAAGAGACCACAACAACATCATAGTCATTAATCAAAAATCGAGTCTGCAGTACAACACAGTGACATAAGGCAGGCTCCTAGCATTTCTTTTCTTAATCAATGTCTCAAATGGATGCTTTTCTGTCATTTTGCATCATTTTCACAGTTGAATTTTTCAATGCAAGATAATATTTTATACGTTATATATGTTTATGTGTTCACAGATGCCTGTGCATATGTTCCAGGCTTGATAATTTGATTTTTAAAATCATTTAATTATTTAGTGTCTAGCCAGATTCTTCACATCATGTTGTATATACTGTATATAATATATTGTGCACAACAGATAGAAGACCTCAAAGTAGATTAATTCTGTAACTAAGTGAGTTACCTTCTCTAAATAAAGTCTTTATTATTATTATTAACTCCCATATCTCTTGACTTGGATGTCATATAATTACAACATCTGTATAATTTTGTTTCATGTACACTGAAATATCATGTTGATTAATAAAGTCCTGTTTAATTCATATCGTGTACCGCTCTGGTCACCAGGCCTAGTGGTTAGAGCATCCGCCTCGGATGCAGGAGGTCGTGGGTTCGATCCCCGGCTGAGTCATACCAAAGACTTACCAAAATGGTACTAACAGCTGCCTCGCTTCGCACAAAGCATTAAGAGGTTAGTGTTAGGACTGGTCGGCCTGGTGTCAGGATAATGTGATTGGGTGGGACATCATGTTACATGTCTGCAGCATGATGCCCCAGTGCTAGACATTACTATAAACTGCCACACTACAGACATCATAGCAATATGACCAAAAATATTTTAAAGCTACGTTAAAAATCCAAATCACACACACACAACTCATATCCATTATTTATTTGAAACCTTTTGAAATGTCTGAAAAATTCCTGGAACTTCAGTAAAATACTATATAATGATCAAAATTTTAGTGAAATCTCACCAAAGTTATAATAAACTCTCACAAAACGAAATGTTAGAGATCTCAGCAAAACTTAAGTGAAAATTTTGGCTAAAATGTTTGTGAAACCTTGCCAGAATTTCGGTGAAAGTTTTGGTCAGAGCTTTGTGAAATCTCACAAATATTTCAGTGAAATTTTAATGAGGTATCGCCAAAATGTCAATGAAAGTTTTGGTCAAAATATTTGTGAAATCTCACCAAACTTGAGGTGAAATGAAAAAGACTTAAATGATGCCATCACGGATTAGGTTCTGTATGCAAGAAAGAAAATGAGGACAAGAGAAACCTAAATCTCATTTGATAATTTGTCAAAATTTATGATCCATTAAAAAAATTATTGGGAATATTGATCATTGATTCCCAGGGGTCAAGCTAGACTTAAATTTTAGGGAGAAGTGACTTCTCCTTTTGGTCAGAACAGGGAGAAGTGGGAGCTAAACAGGAAGAAGTGGAAGCTAAACAGGGAGAAGTGCGACCAAAGCAAGAAACACGATATATATATATATATATATATATATATAGATAGCTGCATTATCTTATTTTAATGATGTGCTCTATTTCTCAGTATGCTTTTAACAGTTTTAAGCAATGCCTTATTTTCAAGTTGAAAAATATGTGTTATATGTTAGTATCAACATATTTTGTACGTGTATAAAAAATTTTATATTCATACCCATTCTATTCATACTTGTATATGTGTGTTTGAACTGAAGTAAATGCAGTGTGTTTTGGCCATATGACTTAAAAAGCACATCAGAAGCTATACATTGTAACTAATTTTAGCTGATAGCAGTAACAGGATTAGAGTCTTGTAACTGCGAGTTGGTAAAAATGCTTAATAAACTACCACTTAATTATTTTATTTTCTACAAGTTTTGTGTAAAATTGCAGTCAATAAGATTTCTCGCATTCTTTGAAACAGCCCCTAATACATGTACATAGGAATAAATGCACAAGTGACTTCAAACCATACTCTTCGTCCTGATTTCATTGTTCCCAATAAAACATTACTGTAACTATTCACAGACAACACACTGAAGCACTAAAGTCGATATATAACTAAACTGGACCCTTTTTTTTCCCCCAACCGAAAATCCAAGAATTCGTATTGCACGGTGCGAGTGCATCTATTTTTAGAAGGAGGGCTTTTCTTAATATAACTACTCACTTTCTTGCTTCGTTACAAAAATCATTAATAGGACTGCATATTTATGGTTGTATTATTTGCCTACCGACTGGTAATAACGATATGCATTGGTTAAATAGTATTTTGCTTCATTACTATATATATTTTTCGTATTTTCACGAAAATTAATTACGGTAACTCCGAAAACAACCTCGACCTTGCAGCATTGTTTCGAATTCCACAACAGAGATTCCCATGTTTCTGACTTACATTATTAAATATTTACGCTAAATCTCCTATCACATAATATTTAAACTTTGTTTTCATTATATTATATATTTTCCTGAACCTATTTGCCCAATTATTTACGAATACAGACAGTTTAATGAAGTGGTATATCATATACGCAGCGATGTCCGCCATTACAAGTTCATTTACCGTTTCAAACTGATTTTATACAGAAAATACGCAAATACGGCCGTTAAATCTCCATTTACTAAAAAAGAGAAATAAATTAGAAAACGCTCTTCACCGATCGCATTTTTAAAAGCAAATTACTATTTGCATATTGATGTTTAAATTTCGAAACAAAATTTGGTATATATTCATCATAGCACAATGTGCCCAACTTCATGAAATCAAGCAGTGATATCTTGCTCCGGAAAAGGGTTAATGGTCAGTTAGGTATTAAAACTTGCATGTGAATGTGCAAGAATTTCTTTGTCGCCGTAAGCTGATTGGTATCAACACCACGTAAATACATTTGGCCTTGGGTTACAACTGTGCCAGAACTTACTGGCTACAGCGAGGGGGCATCTCAAAGTCGTAATCTACAGTCATTTTACGTCCGAAAAATCGGAGGGCGAAGTCGTTTTCGCTTTCCTAACAGAAAAAGGCTAAGTTTACGCTTCTCAGGCGACTTTTTCGCCCACTTCGCCTGGTAGCGTGACCCCTGGATTCCTGATAATGTCTAAGAATCATTAGGCAGTTTAAGAGAAATCTGAAGCAGATTTTTTATTGGATGATATTTATGTAGATATTTTAAGCAGCTTGTTTTTAGACAGAAACCTTAGGCGGATTTTTATTTCAGGTGGAAGTTTCAGGCGGGTTTTTTTTTTTTTCAGGTAGAATTTTATTTCAAATTGAAGTCTTTGATGGATTTTTTTGTTTAAGTGGAATCTGAGGACAACTGATTTGCATATTTCGCCTAAAATTCTGCCAGAAATGAACCTAAAGTCTGCAAGGTGGAATAACATTTTGACATTTTCATTACTGGATGGGTTTCTGCAGGTATTTCCATCTAATTAGGCAGAAGAAAAGATTCTGCCTAGTAACAGACAGAATAATTTGCATATTTTGAGCTATATTCCACCCTGAATCTGCCTAAAAGTGATAATAAGGGGAATCTAGGCTAAATAAGTGGAATAAACAAATTCCGCTTAGTAGGCGGACTAAACAAATTCCTCCTAATAATAGACGAAGTAATTTGCATATTTCGGGCCATATTCCACCCTGAATCCGCCCTGAATCTGCCTAAAAGTGATAATAAGGGGAAATCTAGGCTAAATAAGCGGAATAAACAAATTCTGTTTAGTAGGCGGACTAAACAGATTCCTCCTAATAATAGACGGAGTAATTTGCATATTTCGGGCCATATTCCACCCTGAATCCACCTAAAATTTATAATAAGTGGAATCCATGGCTTTAGGTGAAATCCACTTTAAAATTCCACCTGGAATCTGGTTAAAGTCAGGACGGAAGTTTTCATACGGCCATGACATGAACACCACTAACATGCCAGTCTCAGGGTCATGAACCATATTGACACTAGATATATTACCAGCCAAGAAGGCAACAATAGCCATGCTAATCAAAATGACTGCACTGCAAGCCCGATCACATGAGCTCCAATAATATGCCCGATCTCAGCATCATGAACCATACTGACATAAGATATACATGTAGTTGCATTGTTTCCAAAAAGAATAAAACCCTTTTGTTCATCTCTAACCCTGCATGGTCAGCTATAGTTTTTTGCAAAAATTCCATATCCAATGGGAGTATGGGTTTTAGTAGTGCACGCAGTGCATTATCCGCCATTAATAATGGCATGGTTGCAGCACTGACCAATGCACTGAAAACTTGCTATAGGAAGAAGCAACAGAGAGGGTGAACCCTACAACTTTGTAGAGACCTTATTTTTGAAATTTAAGGGTTCCTACGAAGGTTAAAAAAAAAGTTTTTGCATTAATAATGAAAACTTCTCTAATTGACCAGATTTTTTCCGATTTTTTCACGTGCTGGTCACTACGCGTATGTCGTTCATCCTCTCTGCTGCTATGGTTTTTATCCAAAAATTGTATCAAGTCCGTTACGATATCTTGACCTCGGATCATGTAAATTTATTGTTACAAAACCAAAGGGAGCAGCTTGTGCTTTTGAAAAGAAATTTTTAAATTTGTTCATATCCATGTCCCCAGAACACCAAGTATAATAAATATTTTGCAGCGTATGATTATCAACTCCGTTGAACACAACTAAAACGTTACAGTTATCCCTGATCACTTTTGGAATTTGTGTATAACGCTGTGTAACATAAATCACGTCTGTGTTTTTGTGACGGCCTCGTGAAAATATCCGAGCTGGATTGGATTGTTTGTCCAGCATGACATCATCGTATACCACGAGGTTATTAATGAATCCATCCAGATCATCTACAGATGGCGCTTCATTAATATCAGTAATAAAGTCTATGACTTCACTGTCTTCATGCAACAATTTTGCGTTTTCATTAAAATCTTTAAGTACTTCGTAACATCGCTGATCATCTACAGATGGCGCTATCAAATATAATTTATCCCACTTGAGCCATCTCATTATTAGATTGAGCAATAATTGCGTCTTTCCACTTCCAGATGGGCCTATTATAATCATTCTGATAGAATTTGGTAGCGCCGGGTGTTGTTTTACTGGCTCTTGTTTTCGTGTCGCTGAAAAGTCAATTATATCCATATAATAAATAATATGAGTCTATATTGTGTTCGATGCAGAACACCTACACATACTGCTGAATTAACGACAATAACAACAAAAAATAAAAGACGAGCACTTACAGGTAAGTGTGTGAAATGTGGCACCAAGAAATATAAGTTTATTTCGTCCTTGATGAATATCAAGGGGGGGGGGGATATTGCTGCTTCATTAGGAAAATTACCAGGAACTCCATGGGCTAAATACCCCGGTGAGAAACATTTACCCGGATATAATTATTGTGGTCCTGGAACTCGTCTCGATATCCGACTTGACGAACGAGATCAGCCAAAACCCGGAGAGTATCCAGTAAATAAGATTGATCAAGCATGTCACATTCATGATGTTGCTTATAACAGTCCAGATTTGCAACAACGATATCTCGCAGATGTGAAATTGATTCACGCATTAAATTCTATACCTAATAAATCTCTCAGAGATAAATTCGCTAGTTTTCTAGTAAAAACTGCTATGAAAGGTAAAATAATACTAGGGGATGGCAATTAAATTATTTAACTATCATAATGGAACTATCATAATGGAATCTGTTTATTATTCCCCGAGAGGGTATTGGAGAGGTAAAGCAGCGATTAGTAAACTTGCCGAAGCAGCAAAAGTTTCACGTGATGTTGCTGCATCATGGTTAGCACGACAGGCAATATGGCAAATCTTCCTGAGTCCACCTAAAAGAATTCAGTACGCACATTTTGATGTTAGCGTTCCTAATGAAGTTCATCAAGCAGATATTTTGTTTTTACCACACGATACCATTAAAACACGTAGACGTCAATACACGTATAGATACGCGTTAACTGTCGTTGATGTTGCGAGTAGATGCAAAGAAGCGGAGCCATTATCAACAAAGACAGCATCTGAGGTTGCATCTGCGTTTGAACGCATTTATCAACGTGGTGGTCTACGATGGCCACGGTTATTACAAGTTGATCCTGGTAAAGAATTTCTTGGAGTAGTATCATCGTTGATGAAGAAATATAATGTTAAAATCAGACGAGGATATACTGAAATTCATCGTGATCAGGTAATCGTTGAACGATTTAATAGAACACTTGCTGAGCGGTTATTCGGATATCAATACGCAAAGGAAATATCTACTGACTTCAAAGATAGATCTCGTGAATGGGTTGCAAGATTACCGAGTGTGATAGTTGCGTTGAATAATGAAATTACTCGTGCAACTTCCATGAAACCTTCTAATGCGATAAAAAAAAAAATATATACCAATACAACGACGTGAATCTTTCTCTCAACCAGTATTAGGTAATGTTACAGTTAGATATTTATATGAACCTGGCGAACTTGAAGGTGGTAAAAAAAGAGCAACCGATCCTATCTGGAGCGTGACTACACATAAAATTTCTAGCGTGGTAAGATCCACTGGTAGACCTCCAATCTATAGACTAGATTCTATAGCCCCTCAACGTGGATTTGTACGTGAACAATTACAAGTGATTCCTGAGGATACACAATTACCACCAAGCTCAATTTTGTAAACGTCCAGAGCCTCTACGTCGATTACACTCAAGACAGGTCAACATCACATTATCACGTGTATGACCGACATCACTATTAATTCTGTCTACGGTAAATTGTCTTGGATTAAAACACTGCCATGACATATTACAGTTGCAACTTGCGCAATGATTATTCTGTTGTTGTCTTAATGTTATAATAAATTCAGCATCAAGATCAAAGTCACGCTTATTTTTTTTGTCAAACTGCTTATAGCTGACTAATTTTTTATTGATATCGACATTGTTAGTGATTTCTTTAGTTATTACGTAATCTACAATAACCCTATGTAGTTGCGATATTTTCCTGACTCGAGATACGGCGAGATAGACTAAATTTGACCATTCAATACGATCATCTACAATCCAGATTCTAGTATCAGTTATAGTTAATCCCTGCGACGAGTGAATTGTTATAGCGTATCCTAACGTCCATGGCGATTTATCCATGTTCAACGCGCTCTCAATAACATCAACAGCAACCAACACGATATCATTCAAGACAAGATTCTGTACCCTTGGTGGAACCAAGGCACCTGGTATTTCAACATCAATATTTTGTCGTCGAGTATCTGCTGGGCGATAACACAAAGGTACGGGTAGATCCGGAAACTTTTCTTTATGTAACGTAAATAATTTCTTTTGCAGTTCATCACGAACTATCTTTCTACTTGCGACTATCAAA
Source organism: Megalonaias nervosa (assembly GCA_016617855.1). NCBI lineage: Eukaryota > Metazoa > Mollusca > Bivalvia > Unionida > Unionidae > Megalonaias > Megalonaias nervosa. Next base: position 31,171 of record JAECUM010091195.1, read on the forward strand.
TCAGCAGGTCTCCATAAAGTCCAAAATTCATTCATAGGAGTTTCTGCAATTACTTTACCCAGTATCTCGCATTGTATTTGATCTGGCTGCAGTCTGATTAATCTTTTAAGTTTTTTAGCGGTTCATCAATGGATCTATGGTCATCATTTATTTCTTCGTAATAATCTACAAATGTTTTCAACCATTCATGTGGAGACTGTCCAACAAAGGGTGGTGGTTGACCATGATCGCCACACATAATCACAGCAGTATTCTTCAATAACAACCAATCAAGAAATGTTTTTAGTGTTTCTAACGACACCGTGCATATCTTGTCCCATATAATATACTTGGGTATATATTTTTCACCCATCCGCGATGGAGTCCACGTGTCTCCGCACCATCTAAAGAAACTATGATATGTACATGATTTTACTCCTCGTTCTTTTATTTCTCTAGCAAGTTTATGTGTAGGTGTCAAAACAATTATATTTGAGTTATTATTCATAAATAAGTTAATCGCACGAGTTGTTTTACCTGAACCACCACACCCATTAAGATAAACGGTCTTATGTCTAGATACAAGATCGTACACAGATGGTGCAGATGACTTTGATATTTGATTATTATTTTTGTAATATATTTCCTTGATTTCAATGTCGGCAGATTCAGAATAACTAAGTATATTTTCTTGTTTTATCCTCCATGCCCCCCATTCACCATTACCGAGTTTTAATAAATCTTTATATTTTTTGTGTATATAAAATGAATCCGTAGCAACTCTAACAGCGTAACGAGGAAATCTATTTATCATCGACAATAAATTTATCGAAACATAAGCTAACATCGAAGATCTTAAATGAGTAAATTGTGGTGAGTCGCCATCAGTATAGCTCACAATGGTACCTAGTTTTGTTCCATCTGATAAATAAGCATTACATCGGTTTATAAATATGTTTTTCTCCGTTGTATCAGCGATTACAAAATCTAGTTCAGCATCGTCCATAATCAATCTTGTACAATGCCGTTTATAATCGTATGAACCACCTTGAGTGAACTTACCGATTATCTTTCTACCAAGATCTTTTGCAAGTTTTTCATCGTACTCGTTCCTGCATTTACTTATTTTAATGACATGATATTCATCAATATCAGGGAATTCTTTCCTGGCATCATCGATATTAAATCTGTCCGGTTCTGGTAACCAAACTTGCTTCTGTGAACTATACGATATAATCGCTTCAGTTACTCTCAACGATATTAAAAATCCAGCATCAAGCATATATCGCAATAGTATTATCGGAACCCAACATCGCTCTGAAAAATGTCTTCCGAACCAAATATAAGTAATCTCATGGAGATCTTCTCTAAACTCGAATGATTCTACGTGAGCAAATCCTGTTAAGTCAAAATCTGGTAAGGGTCCGTTTATTGCAACCCTGGTCATGTCATGTGTAGGATGTCCGAATCTCTTAAAGCATTTAGAACATGCTCCATATCCAAGAAAACTCCCAGGATAACACGCTACCATATCAACCGAGATAACATCACTATAATCGTATTTGGTGTTCCATAATCCACCGTGCCCATATTCTATACAACTTTTCTTGACATCTTCAAGAAATTCCGATCGTGTCGTTTTCCATGAATTTTTCTCCTGAGCGAAATGAGCAGCAACTGACGGAACAGTAAAACAGTTATTCAGTAATTGTCTAACTATGACATCATCAGAGGTATATTTCAGTGCAAGATGTTCCATTTCCTCATGGAGAGATTCTGTACGATAAATATCACCGTTAGGTCGTACAAACTGATCGTAATGATCATATTCCGAACTTTGAAATAACCAAACAGAAACAGGATCGGTTTTACTAATATTTTTAATAAAATCAAAGATATCACCGTCATAAAATTTAACCGTTCTATCTCGTGGAAATATTGTTACTGCAGCAGTCCATGCGTGCGCGTTATGATCAATAATATCTATCGGAGCTCCATTTTTATATATTTCGGTTTGTACAAAATCTCTCCGGTTAATGTTTTTACTGCTATTGGAAATCTTAATTTCTTCTCTAGCTCAGCAACATCTTTGATAGACGCTCCGGTATCTTTAACCGACTCTGCCCATGCATTTATTTTTTTACGTCTTAAAACCGTTAAACCATTACCACGTATCGCATTTGTAAAGTGTTCTGTAACTCGCTCAGCTACGCAGTTTATCCTTGACAATCTCATCGGTTTGAGATCCCCAACATCAGGTTTATTATTCAGCGGAAATATTCCATAGACAACCGCAGTTACAGGGTACGATCGCTCATAATACGGTTTATCTATACCAGTTAGTATTCCTGGTTTGGATTTATTACTTAAGAAGATATTATTTCCTGACTGCACGCGGACGGGATCGCGCTTGTCACGAATAATCCAAATATCTTCTTCTGTATTTACAATAAATTTTATTGAAATAAAATATTTTTGATTATCAAGGTGGTTAATGATTACTCTTCCTCGTTTGTCATTCATCGTATTAGAAACATTTCCAACTCTGAATGTTGACCATGCATGAACTGCACCATCGTCACGAAATTCCTTCTTGGCCTCACGGACACGTTTAGTTACATCTTTATTAGTTAAAGCTAGATCTTGCATCGAAATACTAAATTTATACTCGGGTAGTCTGTCAAGATCGAATCTGGTTGCGTAGGATTCAATCACGGATAATTCTTCCATATTATAATTAGGGCAAAATATATATTCAATTGAACGTTACTCTTTTGTATATGATTCAACCAAATCATTGCCACTGGTTAAAAATCGGTTATAAATCTCCGTGTAACAGATCATGCGTGAATGAATACTGTAGTTATCATATGCAATGCGTCAGGAACGGGAGTTTAGGACCAAAACCGTGTATTTTGTGTAGTGCTGGAGTGCGAGGAAAGACTCAACTGTGTGCGCAATGCGGTGGTAAAAAGTACAGAGAGCTGAAACGGTATTACGATAAAAAATATAACACTGACTCTCCTATAAAAACCGAAGATTATCTGGCTAGATTTTCAAAAAACAATGATTTAGACAAATAAATATTATATATAAATGGAGCAAAATGAATTTGTGTCACATCCAATCATTACCAATTATGAAGCATCTCGTAATGGCATCATCAGGAATTGCAGACTGAAAAAAAACAGTCGGTAGTGTTACCAATACTGGTTATCTTGCGTTTAATACCAAAGGAAATAAACATTATTTATCTCATAGATTTGTGATCGAGTGTTATTTTGGACTGATCAAAGATGGGTATGTGGTGGATCACATCAGTGGTGATAAACTTGACAACTCACTTGGAAATCTACGAATTACTACACAGAGTCAAAATTGTAAATCCGGAAACATAGGAAGGTGTAAATTATACGGAAAGAGAGCTATTATATCCGTAAACACAGAGACTGGGGAAGAAATTAGTTTTGAATCAATTAATTCTGATGCCAAATATTTTGACATAGTACCACCTTCATTACAATACGAGGCAGAAAATATACAGAAATCTGCCTTTTCCAAAAGATTTGCACAAAAAATAAGATTTCAATACGTTTAGTCTACCGTATTTTTAATGTTACCAAATGATTAAGCGAGATAACTCCGTCAAGCATAATGATAAATATCGTAGTTGTCCGCTTATACTAGATACGAGTTAATGTCAAAAGCTATCCTGATTGTCCATACCTTTGACTGTAAAAACATTTCAGTGAATTTGGATCTCAAGTACTGCAAATAAAAATAATTTTATTTAATTTTTTTTTATTTCGTTGATTTTGTTTTGAAAACCGCGTTTTTTGTTCGAAAATCTCGTTTTTGCATGAAAAATGACCAAAAATCAGTGAAAATCAATCAGATTTTGACAAATTCTGAGGGTCAAACCCCCAGGGGGGTTAACGGGAATTAACATTAGGTTTTAAATTTATCGATGAAAAACTGTTTTTTTCCGGATTTTTATCGTAATTCGCTAGCAAAAAACTACACAATACGAGCAAAAGAACTGGAAAAAACCAGTTTTTGATCAACAAATTTAAAATCTAATGTTAATTCCCGTTAACCTTCCTGGGGTTTTGACCCAACGAAAACTAGCAAACTCAACGAAAAACTTTGCACAACAAGCATGGGCAATATTGTACTTGTCTATGATACCTACTGAAACATAAT
>JAECUM010091196.1:0-10579 GCA_016617855.1 Megalonaias nervosa
TTCCTCAGGCCGTCCTTCCTGGCTTCCCTCTGCATGGAGGAGCATACCATCTTCTCGGTTTCTCCATCTTCCCTGCTTTGGCAAACCTTCAGTATTCCTCTTCTGAGTCCAAATTCCTGGTTGTTCAAAGGGACCATCCTGTTGGACTAGGTCAAAAGCAAACCCCAAAACCATACGGTCAGATTTGTTTACTATTAACCTTACTTGTCCAACAGGAGTTTAACAATCATTAACAGAATTGTTACGCAGAGTCAAAATTCTAGGTCCGGAAATACCGGCTACGGCGAAAAATACGCAACGGCTGTTAAATCCACAAATACAGATGACGACGAAATTGTGTTTAAATCAATTACTTCTGCTGGTAAATATTTAACATTGCATCACCTTCATTAGAACGCGTGGCAAATGAAATATACAGATCTGCCTTTTCCAAAAGATTTCTACAAAAAATCAGGTTCACCTATATTATTCTACCAGAACCTTCTTCATGAACCAGTATCTTTTTGCTTTCATAGTTTTATGCAGGTGTTTTTTTCGTTGATGTAATGGTATTAGGTAATGAAGCGAGACAACTCCATCAAGCATAATAGTAAATATTGCAGTTGTCGTACTTGTTGTGCTAATGATATTGCGAGTTTTGGTCAAAACCCACATTGCTTTTTGCACCTTATCAGGCTGAAGAGTCCAACACTATAAGTGATATATATTTTCCTTTTTCATAGTATCGTTCATATTCTCTGATTGTCCAAACTTCGACTGTAAAAACATTTCAATGAATTTAGTTATATCTCTACAGTATTACACAATAAAAATCGCCTTTATTTAATGTTTTTTTTTTTATTCTGTTCGAAAATCTCGTTTTGTGTTGGCTTTTTGTCCGAAAATATCGTTTTTTGTATGAAAAATGACCAAAAATCAATGAAATTCGGCTAGATTTTATAGCGTCGGTAGGGTAAAAACCTCAGCGATTGTCTAATTGATTTTGATGATTTTTCAATTTTATAGAAATCCTTGGCTAAAATATCACTATTTTTTGCTACAATGAAGAGATTTTTGATCACAATTTCTTATTTTTTTATCAGTTTTTAGTGAGTTATTGTCAAATTTATCAAGAAATCATCAAAATCAATTAGACAATCGCTGGGGTTTTTACCCTACAACAATTGAGAGTTTTCAGTAATTTCATCATTGTATGATGCTATTATGCACATTATTCTATAAAATTTCAATAATATTTATATTTTCTTATGAAACGCCTTGCGACCCAGCAGTTTGTACATGAGGTTAATTTTAGAAATGAGCTGGCATTGTGTGTTTCGTCCAACTTATCGATTATTTTAGTATCCTTGGCGACGTCTGATTAATACAGATTTTTAGCTGTGGGTTTTGTGTAATGCAGTTTCAAGCACTTGGAAACTGTAAATAAATTCACGTTTTACAATAAATTCTGATTGTATTAAGAAATCCACACTGATTTTATTAAGAAATCCACACTGATTTTATTAAGAAATCTACACTGGTTTTATTAAGAAATCCACACTGATTTTATTAAGAAACGTATAATAAATTCTGATTTCATTAAGAAATCCACACTGATTTTATTAAGAAATGCACAATAAATTCTGATTTTATTAAGAAATCCACACTGTTTTTATTAAGAAATGCATAACAAATTCTGATTTTATTCTGTATACTGCGCTAACTATATACTAATATTTTCATTATGTATACATATTGAAGTCCGGTGGCCGATTGCTAACGCGCTGGATTTTCGTGCTCGAGGTCCGTGGTTCGATTCTCGTGACCGGCAAAATGTCGGGCGAAAGGCGATTTGATGCCAAAAAGCTTATTTAATTGGGGGCCTCGGTCGCCCCAGTTCTACGTTTCAATAGAAAATTTGTACACTTCTCCCACCATGTCACTTGGTGGGTGCAATTTTGCACTCTCTGGGTGATTATGATTGGGGTGTGTGTGCAAGTTTCTATTGAACGTAGAGAAGGCCCTAGGATAAGTTTATATGTAACTGTGTTGTACCTATAAATATATCTTAATACATTACTGTTAATACATTACTATAAATATGTTAATACATTACTATGAATATGTTAACACATTACTATAAATATGTTAATACATTAATGTAAGTACATTACTGTAAATATGCTTGCTTGATTCGGGGTTCATGAAGTTTATCCAGCAGGCAATGTTACAGTCGCTGGCAGCAATTACAGATAATCAGGTAAAGCTGTTTGTACCTCTCTCAAACGCTATTGACAAAATTAAGTTAGAATTATCTCATGAATACGAAAAGAAAAAGATTGTAAACCTTTGTATAAGACAATTAAGAGAGCATTGTGAAGATGGAGTTAATGTGATAATGGCTAAACAAAATCCCTGGTAAGTATATAGGTTATTTACTTATACTTTAATCTACCCAGTAAAAAAAAAAAAAAAAACTATCCTGATCTGATATTTGTGTGTGTGTGTGTGTGTGTGTGTGTGTTTTACGATGACGCATTGTGATAAAACGCTCTCTGATCTCACATACAGATTTATACTTAACGTTTCATTCTGTAAATCCAAAATACGTCCTATTTGGTCTGTAAGTTTGAAATGTATTCTTGATAATAACGGATTATGTACACGTAGATAAACGGGGTTTATTGGTTCAGATACAATTAAATACCCGGGAGGCGCTTGAGGGCTAAATGTATATAATATATAACCTTGCTGGGCAGCGCTACTTTTTGAAAGATCTACTTGATAGCTGTCATCAATTACATCACATACTAGATTGACTGCGATCGTTGATGTTTACATTAACAATACCAGGCGAGATATGACGGCCTCCACCGTATGGATCGTTGTTATATTTAAGAATAACCGGTGGTGGGGCTATTTGTCTCCACGATTTAATTACTCCGGGAAAATATTCATCAATAAGATCTACGAGTCTCTTTTTTAATCTATATGAATCTAGTTTTGGTATTATAAACGTTTGTAATTGTTCTTCTGTTATTTTATAATAATCAAGAAATATTTTTATGAGACGTCATTTTGGATATAATTTATCTTCTTCAAGTATTTTCAAGATAAAAGTTCGATTAATGATGTACATATCTGATCTGAGTTTATTTAGATGTTGTATTATTTCAATGATGTTCTTTTCCACGTCCTCGTCGTAGACTTGCGATAACGATGAAAATAAATTATTTAAATCATTGATTTTATTATTATGTTCAAATTCGATCAAAGCAATCCATCCATCGATCGGTTTTTCATAGGGAACGTTAACGTGTTCACCATTGACGAGTATAGGCCGTCCTGTTGCTGGATCACGTTTGGCGTCGATTACAGAAGGATGACCATAACGAGGAATCCACGTTCCATCAGTATCAGTATAATCTCTATTGTTCAACCAATCAAGTAGAGAACTCTTGAACCCAGGAATTCCGTTGAGATAAACGCCCGATATTTTTTATATTTTCTTTCTGTTGTGAGAATTTCATCTTTGGTTGGTTCTGGAATTCCATTATAAACAGGAGGAACATCAGGCCATCCTAACACTGATTTGATGGAACTTTGATAAATATCTACAACATAATCAGGGGAATTTATTTCAATCGCCGCTGATAATGTTGGTTCGTAAACAGTGATTGCTATTTTGGATTCTTTTCCTGTAATAGATTTAATTCTGCGTTGAAACTCATCATTAATCTGTTCTATTTGATAACTGCCCGTTAAAATTCCAACAACTTGCCAATCAGGAGTTCCATCAGGTTTATTCTTATTCGCAAATACAAGTGAATTATTTGGTGGTAGTTCACCAAACGATTTTGACCTGATATTTGGCCAGCTATGATAAACTCGTAATTGCGCTAATGCTATTTCACTTGCTGGAATTGCAGTTGGAAAGTTAACGTTAAATTCAGGATTGGTCGAACTTAATGATATCATAGTAGTTTTTGACGGCGTTGTATTAGTGACGATCTTCTGCAATAGTTCTAACGCCGACATTATTTAAAATACTCCGTTGTTTAATAGAACGCACTCTCATGAATTCAACCTTCAGTCGCGCAAGTTACTTTATCACTAGAATCGCTAGAGAAGGCGTTGCGTTCCACTCTAAATGCTTCATCGTAGGTTTTCATTATTGTTGCTAACTCTTCATCAGATATTTTACCATCGCTGAGATACGCAGAAAGGTACGATGATAGTTTAGAATAGGATGTTGTTGCTGTGTGTAGTTTTGTTATATACTCTTGTAATTTATCATTTGTACACGTAGATATCTTTTTAGCGATAATATTAAGAATGCCTGCGCATGTTGTTGCCGTTGAAACGACGATTGTTACAACTGCAGGTGCTGTCATTGTTATTGTTGATAATAATAATCCGGTTCCAGCAATAACAGCAGAAACTGAGTAAACAATTATATCAATAGCAACCATACGTCTGCGATATTTTTTTACTTTTATTGTATAATCGTCGATGATATTTTTTAGTTTAGTTTGACACTCACATACTTGAGCGTATCTGTGACGTTGAACGTCGATAAGTTAATCCGTCACTCGATTCATTATACTAACAACGTCATTTAATTAAGCTTCAGCTACGAATTCCAGGCAAAACCAGTAACGTCTCGAGGGCATTTCCGTTGATTTCAACGTGAATGTTTCTTTGATGTCCTTGGTTAGCATCACCAGCAGAGGATTATGATATACATTCGGTGATAATGAAGTGGCCGCAGTAATTTCCGAACCGTACAGGGAGAACCTGTATAACCCAGTTACTTTTGCGGTATGTTCGAGAGTTTTATTTTGCGGTGTCCATGCTGTTGATCCTGATGCTACTGTGTATACCACATTGACGATCTGATTGTGAGGAATTTTAATCAGATTAGTTTTTTCAAACAATATTAGGTATTCCACTGACAATATCGTTGAGTTTCATGTTAATTTCGGAGAGTTTGATATCAACAGTTGTTGGAGTTCCAAAAAAATCATAAATAGATCTGTTTATGTTTCTACGAAAATTTTAAAAAGTTTGTACGTGATTAGCAAAATTAGTATTGATTGTAATAATTTCATTATTGAGTGTTGTTATTGCTGTTACTTGATCGCTAGCGATCTTAATGTTGCTATCGTCTACATATTTCTTCGTTACAGCGTCGAAATCTGATTATGGTGTTCTAAGATTACTAATACCATTATTAATCATGTTGAGAAATGCACTCATTATATCACCATTGACCAATACGTACTTAGATTCTTGATCATCGACGTATATTTTTTGTTGCTGCATCTGTATCTGCGGTTGGGTTTCTAAGGTCTATAATTTTATTTTGGTTCATAATAATGTCTTCCGTGAATGAATCGCCAGCTCGCTTGATAAAATCGTTAACTGACTTACCGGAATCTTGTATTTTACCTTGATCAGAAAAAATAACGATATTATTAATAACCGCGGTGGGAATTCGTATAAGAACATCTAACAGTTGTATATTACTCGTTTTTAATCGTCCTTGTTTATCCTGAAAAACAACGACTTCATTTTGATCCACACTTGTGATATTTAATAAATCATCGATTTCATTTCTGAGCTGATCAAGAGTTGCATATTTAGATAAATCGACTTGCTGCTGAGCTTTGCGAGAAGATCTTCCATAAATATCTACCATTATATTTACTGATATCTGTTTAAGTGTGACAACGTGGTATATTCATGCACGACTTTATGCGGTGGTGTTGTTGATTTTGATACAGCATCAAGTACAACGAGTACGTCTCGACCACATATCGGAGGATTCGTTATTTTTTGTGTTGGTAATGTTGAATACCAGATTTTAGAACGCATCGAATTCTGAGCAGTATTTACATACTTTAAAGATTCTTTTGGTGGTGCCAACCCATACGAATCAAAATAAATAATTCCACGTGGACCAATTGCATACGCCACCCAGTGAGTGCCTGAACCAGAGTTTTTATCGAGATTAATAATACCAGTTTCTTGTTGCATCGCAACGGTAGGTAATTGATCACGCATAAAAACTCCTCTAAAGTTTTTTTATATTCAGTTGCTTAGCGGCATTAAGTAAATCAAAATTAGACATAGGAAGAATCATCGAATTCGATGACGAAGTTACCGGGGCAGTCTTAGACCTTTTCCGTACCATGAATGTGGGGTCCCTGGCAATCTTAGACCGCGACCATATGCCGGGCCTGATAATCTTAGACGGCCCGGATGTGGAACGTTTGGTGCTCTTAGACGTCTTCCGCGTTGTTTTGCCCGTGATCTTTTTCTTAAATTGTCTGCGTGCATAATTCCTTGACCCGTTGCTTTCTTTAACGCCATTCCAGCAGCGGTTCCAACAGCGCCTAATGCAGCTGTTTTTGCAACAGCTGGGGCTGCAGCGGCTATTATTGCTGGTAACGCGGCAAGAAGTGGAAATATACCACCCGTTTTAACGATGTCTTTAATGGCACTCGCAGAAAGATTAAGTTTTATACCTTTGTTTAGTTTGTTTTTGCTTCATTAAAATGCTTATGCTGGCGTTCTGATAATGATAGCTTATTCGGACCACTCGCGATTTGTTCTCGCCGCAGTGATATTTTTGCTGCACAATTATTTTTTGATGATGATTGTAGCTTTTTAATCTGACCAGGAGTCAGACTGACATTAACTAGATGTGACATTTATAATTATTATGAGTGATCTAATTACATGTTTTCTATTGGGGCATCAATAACTCTCATTCGTCCACCAACACCTTCAAGCAACATCGATTTATCGCTAAGTATAACAGCGACAGCTCTGTAATTAGCAATAGCTCCTCGGTTTACGCGAGCTGGAAAATATATGTCAACGACTGATTGTCTGGTTAAATCTAAATGTTCCAGCGAAAAATAATAAATCGGATATAATGTTGTAAAATCTAGCTGTGATATTTGTAAACCAGTATCAATATTTTGATCACGTCCCATAAATGTCATTAATCGATGATATGCACGCGCAACATGATTATTTTCAAAATTTAGCAACACTTCTTCAGAAGGTTCTTGATGTCCGTTTATCCTCAAAGAAACTTCAGAAACCCCAAGCGTGTCAAATATCATATTACTTTCTGTTTGATCATTTACTCGTAAATTATTCTGAAGCGCAATAAATATATGCCGTGGTGCAGAAACACCCTGCTGTGATGCTATTTGCCAAGCAAATAAACCAATAATGTTACTCTGGATAGAATCTGTGGCCATTGTCAACCATGATAACATCGATTTACCACCTTGACTCATAAAAGAAAGTAAATGTTCTTCTTCAGGTATTGTTGGAGTCATTATTGGCATCCATAAAGAAAGTTTTGTTAAATTTACTATGCCAGCATTACCAACAGATCGCCATATCGCATCCTCGTCGGTAGCCTTTCGCACAAGTGCAATTGTATGCTTAGCTCCAAAAATGACCATTCTGACATTTCTACAGAATCCAAAGATATGTGATAGTGGAATGGCACATTAAAATCTTCTACTTCCATCTATTAACATTGCTCGACGTGATCTAAATCCTAGGTTAAATTCTGGATCAACATTAAGAACTATATTTTGCACATCAGCGCCGGCATTTCCAGCATGGTTTTGTGGGCGTCCTATATCATACTGTCGATACTCAGAGTGGTTAGAAGTATCCTTAACAAACATCATTGATGGTCCAGCTGATCTTGAATAATCATCACTATATCGCGCAAGACCAAGTATCGTCGTGGCAACGTCGACGTTTTCATGACAGATCTCAATCTCTCGTCCATCAATGATATATGCCGCACTTTTAAATAACGCCATGATGCCATTATTAACAAAACCAACACTAAAATCAGCTGCGTATGCTCCCGGCGGTGCAAGAGTATTATCTAAAATTTCACCTTCAACTTCAATAAATGCTTCAGCGGGTAAGAAATATCTGCTTGTATCCCGAACCTGTAGTTCAATTCGCCCAAAATTTGGTTTGGCTCTCGTGCGTCATAAGAATAATACTAATAATCGCGCACAGATTCATTTTTTAAAACCGGTGCATCCATGTCAAACGCGGGATCAGATATACGCTTGAACATTATTTATTATTATCGTCTTCGTCTAACACGAAGACCGCTTCCTGCTATCAGACTGGCGGTTATATTTTTTTCTTTTCCTGACATTGGTACATCAGTGTTGGTAGCCAACTCCGCTAGTTTCTGATTAGCAGCTTGATTTATTATTTTACTGACATTTGCGGGCATCACTTCAGTGCTGGGTAATTTTACTGGTTCAGGTTTTCGTCGTATCAATCGCGCTAGTCTATCCTTGATTGCTGAGAATGCTTTGCTAGCAACATCACCAACAGCGCCAATAACTTTTTCACGAACAACGTCAATAGCTTTAATTCCTAGTTGCTTTGCAAGCGGTATTGCTTTTGGGGCTATCCTTCTAAATAGACACTGAACAACATCACCTAGTCCATCTCCGTAGATCGTTTTGTATACTGGCAATCGTGGATTTATTACCCTGACCATGGTTGGTCTATGAGTGTGTACGATCATATTATTATTAAGTGATTTTATCACTAATTGCATCTAATTACATACTCAGTCACTGTAATAATCATCGGCGATTTCATTAATGAGGGACCGATACACATTAATATCCATAACACCACCTGTAAATAATCGTTTACAAATATCAGCTGCTTCATTAATGATTTCTGGAGAATTATTGCCAGCTCGTTTTCCTCCAATGAGAATTTCTAGTCGATCAACATCAGCAAGGACGTTATTGGAACAAGTAATAAAGCCACTTCCTAAACCACTTTCAGTTGCGCCAGGATCTTGATATTCTTCCTCTGTTGTTCTAACTGGTTGTCGTTGTCGTGGTGATTGAAGTCGTTTCATCATTTTCTGAAATTGTTGTTCTTGTTGCGGTGATGGTTGTTCTCGTTGTTGTGGTGATGGTAATTTAAACTGTTGTGGTAGTGGTGGTAGTAATCGCGGTGATCGTTGTGGTGGTGGTAGTGGTGATAGTAATTGTGATTGTGGAAATTGTTGAACTTGTTCTTCAAATGTTTTTACTGGTTTCTGTAATTTAAATTGTTTAGCTCTTTCGATATGTTTATGTACAGCCTCATCAAATTCATTATAATTAATAATATCTTCATTAGATCTAATTTCTGGAATACCAGTATAGATGCGATATACATCCCTAATCCAATTGGCAGAGATTAGAGATTTAACATGTTCTGGTTTTGCATAGTTTTGTCTTTCATAATATCCAAACGCGGCAATATCAAGTAATTGATTTGGGTCCTTGATAGCAGCAATACCTTCAGGTGTAAATTTATCCATTATCTTAATTCTTGGTTTAGGTGGTTGTGGTTGAGCTGCTTGAATACGGCCAGCAATATCAACAGGTAATGTTTCAAGAGATCTTTGTGTTGCCTCAGTTGCTGTAACAATTTTCTTTGTTGGTTCGACAATGGGTTAAATAATTGTTCTGCACCTTCTGCAAATTCCACTTGAGACTCCTGACGAGCTTGTAGTTGTTGTTTGACTAAATCACCGACGGGTAAATATTTTTTGATTGCCTGTAGTCGCTCTCGAGCTAATCTAGCTGAGTGTGGTTCTCCAATCATTATTGATAATATTTATAATGGCTGTTTAATTTACAGCAGCAGAGGGGGTGAACTACCGATTCTGAGTGACCAACGCGTAAACGAAACAAATAAAAAGCGTGTCAGAGACAAAGTTAGAGGTTGTGGTTTAACGTCACTGACCTTATTTTTTCATCCTTCGTAGGAACCTTGATTTTCATAAATAATGTCTCAAACAAAATGGTATGTTCACCCCCTCTGCTGCTTGAACAGATTAATCAAATTCAGGGTAATACAAGATCGTGAAACACAATATAGAATCTTCGTGACAAAATAAAAGAATGGTACTGTGCCAGCTAACGTATTGACAAAATGAAACGTCTCAATACCTGCAGTCATACAAATATGCAGTCAGAGCTCTCTTGCATTTCGCTTAACATGGCATTGTTGCTCTTTGAACACTTCATTGTTAATGCTACCACGAATGTCAGTACTTCATTATTGTTAAGTGATTAACATTAACTTTGAAATAACAAAGAAAAGGAAATGGAAAATTTCTTATTCATTCAAATGGAAGGAAGAGAGAAGGATAAGGGTACGACCTGACGCGGTGCAAAAGTAATGGATAATATGGAAGAATATTGCGTTGAGTTTTAAAGACGTATCGTATTTTTCTGTAAGGAATTATCGAACGGGAAGGTTATCTTGAAAAGTGTGCGAATTAAAATAAATACAATCCATATCGTGACGCAAAATAAAGGGCAAGAAACACTTTGATAACAGGCTCTTAACATGACCCCACATGGCTTTTAGCTATTCAACTGCTAAGTCCTGATCCGTATGTAAAGTTAGATTACTTAAAATCTCTGAAAAATGTAAGTTCTTTCGCTCACGTGGGCTGCGTTAATTGCAAATAAAATGGTTTGATTCTGATGCCGGCATTACTGATACACAGGCATTAATA